>LKTO01000087.1:0-126047 GCA_001399465.1 Hymenoscyphus scutula
GATGCGCGCTGGGGCGACGGCGTTGATGCGGATTTTTGGGATGTGGGAGGGGGGGAATTCGAGGGGGGCGAGGGAGCGGATGAAGCCGTTTAGGGCGTGTTTGGAGGCTACGTAGAGGGGGGTTGGGAGGTAGGGACATTGGGATGCTATGGAGGATACTGTGGGGGGGGGGGGGAGGTTAGTATTTCTCTCTTTTGTTTTGGAGTTTTGAGGATGGGAGAGAGGGGAGGGAATGAATTGATTCTTATAGAACGGGGAAGTTGAGAGGGGAGGAGAGCTAACCATGTACGACAGTCCCGGATTTCTTCTGCGACATGAAATGCGCGATTGCCATCTGGGTTACACGGATGGGATGGGTGATGTTGATATCGAATAACGCGTATCTCGAAGATGCTGGGTCGTCTTTGGATAATTCCGTTCCGGGGGGGTGCCAGAAATTAGACCATAACTGTATTTCATTTTTGGTATCAGTATCGTGGTTGTAGGTCGGACGATTTCGAGAGGTCAACGCCTTCTGGTTTTTTGGAATGGGAGAGGAGGTGGATTAACTTACAGGTTCATACACCCCCGCACCAGGACACACGATATCCACACCCCCGAAATGATGGATGGCTACCTCGAACATTTTATCGAGTTGTTTCCAATCTGCCACGTCGGTTTTCTGGAATACGGCTTTTGCGCGAGTCGAGGGATCTGAGCTTGAGCTTGTCGAGGGCTCCAAGTTAGAGCTTGGGGGATCAGAGCTAGAAGTTGTCGAGGGATCAGATGGTGTTGGTGGATGATTTGAACCAGTTATCGGATATGCGACGAGTAATTCTTCAGCTTCAGGACGCAATGAGAGATCTGCGATGAGGACGTTGCATCCTTTACTTAATAACAGTTTTGCGTAGCAGAAATTGATCCCGGAGCCGGCGCCGGTGATGAGGGCTGTTTTTCCATGGACGTTCATTGCCATTTTAACGGTTGTGGACTGAAGTTGCCAAAGATATTGAAGGGTATGGTGTGGTATGGTTTAGGATTGCGTGGTATGGTATAGTGTGCTTTGATATGGGATTGTTTGGCGTGGTCTTGTATGATGTTGTATGATGTGCTGATATATAGGTATTCTCTCTCTTGAAAACAGAGGAGTGCAGAGCATGCAAGAGAAGAGAGAAGTGGAAAGAAAAGAAAAGAAAAAGAAAAGGGATATCAAATATATAATACTAAAAACCCAGCTCTTTCCCTGCGATATCGCAGGAAATGTCTGTCACCACCACACAGTACAGTTACTGTGTGACAGGAAGTAGGAAGGAAACTTAGCCTTCCCTTCCTTCTCCCTTCGCATTCCAAAAAGAAGGGAGGACAAAGTATGGAGGGGCAGCCTGTTACCCCTCATGCTAGGTATCTAAAAGGTGGGGTGTATGTGCAGGAGGTGTGGGTGTACTCCGTGATTCGGATACCTGTATAAGTATAGGTACCTCTTGGTGACCTATAAAGTGACCTACAAAGCGACCCAAGTGTTCAGTGACCTACGAAAGTGGCCTAAGATATACACAAAAGGCGAGATAGGTAGTATCTCAACTATTGTACGAGAGGTACATATACTTACATGTTTCCTTTCTTACTGGTTGCCTCGTAAGAGCTCGTAAGAATACCTCGTAAGAACGCCGTAAGAACACCGTACAAGTACCTGTCGTAAGAATGGGTGATCTGCAGTTTGGTTAGACACTTCGATTGGAAGGGGAGGTGAGGCGATGTGTGTGTTAGGGGAGGTGGTCATGAGGTTATGAGGTGGAGGGGAGTGATTGTTTTTTTTTTGGGATGTTTAGAGAGGGAGAGAGGGAGAGATAGGAATTAGGCAACGGTGTTGATGTTGAGATGTTGACATGTACTTTTTCAGCTGTGGAAGGGAGGTAAACCGATCAGTTATCTAAGGAAAGTTACCCGATTTTTTTCTTTTGTTCTAACCAATCACATCTGTACTATATCCCCCTTGGGTACCCATATGGTTTCGTGGGTATAAGTTTGAATAATGAAATTCTGTTTATCAAATCAGCGTACAAAGCTCATTTGAGAACAACAATGCTTCCGTGGTCCAATGGTTAGGATTCCACCCTTCCAAGTCTTCACAGACAATGTCAGGTGGAGGTTCGTGTTCGATTCACGGCGGTTGCAATTTAATATATTTTTGCTCTTTTAAGGGGTTGATAAAGATGTGTTGTTTCGTTGACGGGTTGAGATCCATTGTGTTGGAATTTCTTCGTTTTTGCTGTTGTGGTGTGCTGTGCTGTCGGGTGAACGATTTGCCGAGGGAGTAGCACGTGGTGTAGTGAGTGGATAGGGAACTGTTTGGGAATACAACCTACATATCTCCCGACTTATAGATTCCCTCCGATTTCTAGGCTCTCATATATATTAGGTCATTGGTATTTTTATAGCTTGTCCGTAGGTCTTTTACATACTAACTTATTCAGTGTTCAATAGCTTATCCTCAGTTCACAGTTTTTAGCCCTGATATGGAGCTTGTAGTTTACCTCGTTTCTTGGAAACAACCCGGTTGAAGGACTGCTGCCTTTATGATCAACGGAATCATAGAGCTCTTCTTACTCGCATAACTGTTTAACCCCTCCTTTTTCTGATGATCGTCATCTGCACAGGACTGTACGTGATCAGATAGATTTTGGAGGGGACAAACTCCAAAACACCCTTTTATTAACAGGCAGACGGGTCCAGTTGGAGGTGTTCTACCCTCTGTTCGATTGATAGTTGACTCTTATATATAATTAATCTGATTATTGTAGGTACTCTGTGCAGAGGTAAGAACCACACACGATGCTCTCTGAAGCTCCCTGTAACCTTGTTGAGTTTACGAGGCTCGCGGGGTTACATTGTGCTCTCGCACGACATAGTATCACTAATCATCCCCGCAAAGCAACAGATAGCTTACAAAACAAGAGAATAATGAAGATATTGTATTTGTTTCTAGCCCAGCTTATATCTACGTACTGCAAGTCTCAGCACTGGGGAAGCAGCCCCGGAAGCAATTTGCTTCGTCTCTGTCCGTCGTGAGTTGTTTTCACGAGAAGGCGGGGTATTCTTCTCAAGTACTCGGGAGTCCGCGTCTGCGTTTTGTCTAAAGGGATTCTTCTCGCAACATCAATATTCAATTGCAAGCTATAAGAAGTAGTATTGTATCAGAGCAGTCCTTTAAATTCAATAACAATGTCTCCTCCCACTTCCACGGCAGCTATCCGAGTAGCAGTCACACAAGCGGAACCTATATGGCTCAATCTCGACGCGACCGTGGAAAAGACGTGTAAATTAATTGAAGAAGCTGCAAGTAATGGAGCAAAACTAGTCACCTTTCCCGAGTGTTGGATTCCGGGGTATCCTGCGTGGATCTGGTATGCCAAAGTCATTCTCCTATACACTTCTTCCGCCCTCTATTCTTTTCGAAAAAACTGAAAAGTTCAACCAGGTCCCGCCCGACAGACTTCCCTCTAACAACTCTCCTCCAAAAGAACTCCCTAAAAATCGATTCTCCCCAAATGAAGAAAATATGCGCAAGCGCAGCCGAGCACAAAATCGCCGTCTGCCTGGGATTCTCCGAGAACTACCAAAATTCCCTATATATAGCCCAAGCTACAATATCCAGCTCGGGAGAGATCCTCATGACACGTAGGAAAATAAAACCGACACACATGGAGCGAACAGTTTTCGGAGATGGAAGTGGGAAATCACTTGACAACGTGAGGGATATCGAAGGAGTAGGGAGGGTAGGACAATTAGCTTGTTGGGAACATACGCAGCCACTTTTGAAATTTCATACTATTACTTTGGATGAGGAGGTTCATGTTGCTGCTTGGCCGCCGGTGCATGAGTACAAGGAAGGTGGAGGCTTGTGGAGTATCTCCCGAGAAGGTCCGTCCCCTTTTCAGTTCCTCATTTTTTTTATTATAACACAACTAACTCTTCTTTCTCCTTCACTGAAGGTTGTAGAACACTCTCCCGCACCCACGCCCTAGAATCACAAACCTTCGTCCTCCACACCACATCCCTCATCTCTCAACCCGCCATAGACACCTTCTCCATCAAGCCCAACAACATGTTTGGCGTCCCAGGTGGTGGGAGTTCAGCAATCTTTGGGCCGGATGGGAGACAGATGTCAAAGGATATTCCGGAGACGGAAGAGGGAATCTTATATGCGGATCTGGATTTCGATGAAATTTTGAGATCGAAAGGGTTCTTGGATGTTAAGGGTCATTATAGTAGGGCTGATTTACTTTGGCTGGGGGTTGATGGGAGGGAGAAGAGGGTTGTTCGGGGTGTTGGTGTGGGTGGTGCTGGGAAGGGGGAGGAGGTGGTGGAGAAGAATGGGGATGGAGTGGGATTTAATCTAGTTGGATGAAGTAGAGTGGAATTGGATGGTCTTTTCGGGAATATGAGAATTGGGCTTTGATCTACGGTACCTGCTTTGGGTATTCTCAGATTGTTTGAAATGATCTAGAACAAAGATGATTCTAGAACGTTTAAAAGGCTGACATTCTTGATTCTCCTGTAACTCTCCGGAAGAATTTTTTTAATTGTGCACGAATGGTCGTTCAAGGGGTTTGGATAGAAATGAGCGGACATCACACTTGATGTTCGTTTAGTGGGTCTATTGTCTCCTTTGTTCTGCTGTCTCATGTCAATCAATTTATATATGGGCTCTGGAACTCACACATACGTAATTCTGATATGTGAGGAACACTTTAAAATGTTGTGTATGAGAACAAGAAATGGACCCTATTTTGAGTATTTTTCAAGGAATCTCAACATTCTCGTTCAACGATCAAGGGACGCAAGGAGAAAGGCAACCAGTTAAATTTCATCATAGAAAAGAAAGGAAGAAAAACATTGTCCATCCATGGATCGTAACGCAAAATGACGGCCATCCCGCATTTTTTTCGCTCCCCCGCCGCAAAGAGCAAAAGTGAGTGCACTTAACCCAAAGGTAAATTAATTTTCGTGTGTCTGATCCGAAATGGCAATTCCAGGAACATCCTTTCCGTTTCTGAATCCTGAATATCAACAACACTTATTGGCGGAGCAAGACTATTCATCGAAGAATCAATCTCTTTCTGGATAGTGTCTGCCAGGCTGGCATAGCCGCATCTCAAGGCGATATCTTTTGCCGTCAACCCATCGGAGTCTCTGTGAAGTAGGTCGGATCCGTGGCTTATGAGAAGATCCACTGCTTCTTCATTTCCAAGTCGACAAGCAATGTGTAGAGCAGTTTGCTGGTCCTCCAAAATGATGTTGGCATTTGCTCCGGCGCCGATAAGTATTCGTGCTCCACGATTATTCTTACATTGTGTTGCTAGCGCAAGCGGTGTCAAGCCTTTGTAGTTCCGAACATCGAGAATACTGCTAAGCACCATTCTGAGGAGAACTTTCAAATGTTCTAGTGCCATATCCGAATGAGAGCGAGACAGGATATGAAACGGGGTGTTGCCATTCGCTTCCTGGGAGAGTTCACCTTTTTTGTTTTGAGTGACGTACAGTGATGTAAGCCTCCAAATAAATGCAGTGTCCTGTTTCATCGCTGACGCGAGCAAATGTGGGTAGGTCGCGAAATTTTTATCGGATAATTCTTCAAGTAGGAATTCGGCAACGTTATAATTTCTTGACGCGACGCAAAGGCTCCAAAGACTTGACACCCTTTCATTAGAGACTATTGCGTCTGAACATGAATAGTACTCAATGGCACTGGAAGACCCCCAAAGAAGCTGGAAGATCTCCAAGTCCCACCCGACTGTAATTGCTAGGTCCATTGGAGTGGTGCCATAATAATCATTGGCTGAAACATTCCCTCCGTGGAACAAGAGTAATTTCACAGCTTGTTTGTGAAAGCTCTTATAGCAATCTTCGAATCTCTTTTCGAGGTCGCCATGAGAGTTGGGAGCCAACATCAAATGTAAATAAGTCGCTCTGTCTTCATGTAAAGCTTGACAAACGTCCAGGTTGTCGAGTACCCCTAGAAGAATGGAAAAACTCCAAAAGTTTCTCTCCGAAATTGCTGATTTAAGAACTCCATGAAATATATTTTCTGCGATTTCTGGGCTATCTGCAAGCCTCTGGATTGCTGCACAATAAGCCCTAAACATTCTCATATCTTCGCTTTCTTCATGTGAGTTTAACAAACGTTCGATCTCCTGGCCATCGCATCCGGGCAATATTGGCTGAAACTTAACTTTGAATGCGAAATCAAAGTGTGCAGACCCAATATTGAACGGGTAACGAAAAGACCTCTAACATTAACTGGAAATACTTGATATAGCCAGTAGGCTGTACATATTTTTCAAGTTGATCAGCGATAGAAATTGTAATTTTGCCGGCAAGGACAAAACCCCTATAATCATCGAGGGAAAAATCCTCCGAAGAATAAATGCAGCCGCAATCCAATAGGAGTTTTAGAGAAAGGTTTGGAGTTTGAATACGAGTAAGCTCTATTCCAACTCTTAAAGCCGACCAAGGGGAATATTCACCTATTCCAATATCAGTATCAGTAGCGCCTGCTTTCATCAATAATTCAATGACTGTAAGTCTGTCGGCAGACTCATGGGAACTCGCCCACCCAGAACCCTTGAGAGGATAAAATTTTGTAGCAGCTAGTGCATCTATCGCTGTCAGGGCGCAAAACAATGGTCTCCCAAGGAGGGAATTTTGGTTGACATCTTCTCCAACCTTAAGCAATTTCTCGCAGATACTGGGGAGGGCGAAGCATGCGGCCCAGTGAAGAGGTGATGGTGCTTCTGTAGAAGTAAATAATCTTGATTCGTTAACGTCGCCTCCAAATGTATGCTCTTCAAGCGACAACAATGTTCACAACCGAAAGATTGGGCTCTTTGTAACAAACAGACATAATGCAGTCTCTTCAGTCTCCCGAGATTCCGACTCCATAACATGCAGCTGCCAATACTGGGAGGCATATCTGATAAAAGGGAACCTTTGCTCAAAATCCAACCAAGGCTCCCAAGAATAGAAACCATCTTTCTCAAGGGGGTCAAGGGAGAGCCAGTTTATAGGATCCACCGAAGAAATACTTTTTTCGTCAAAAGATTCGCATTTCAGAAAATTGACACAGTCTTCTGCCAGTATAGCGTGACCGTTAGATAATCTATATGCTGCCAGATCAGGAGTTTTGATGGTCATCAAAAACTCCTTCACCGTGAAATGGGCAAGTTCCAGTCCTGAATACCACCGGCTTTTGCGAACGAGGCTTCTGCACCAGTGTAAAAGTTCTTCCTCTGTAGTCATAGCACTTGATTCAAAGACAGATTCGCCACTTCTTGTTGCAAGAGCTTGTAACAACTGGGTGATAGAAAGGGGCTTTGCTGCGTAGACAATCTAATTTAAGGTGTTTCGGACCAGGAGCTGGTTTTGTTTGTTACTCCTGTTTACCCTCTCTAAAGTTCGGTGGTATGAGCTCGGGAGATCAGGAGGTAGCTTCTTCAGAGCCTCACGTCGGTCTTGGTCATTGGAGCACTCGCACAGGTAATCCATCTGGCACGAAACCCAACGGAACCTATTTTCTCATCAGTCTCTACGCTTCCTGCAGCTGGTCAAGAATTTTGACTTACATTCCATCAGCACCTTCCACCAGCGTTTTCAGTATGTGCTCTTTCAGTCTTAAATCTCTGATTTTCAATCTCCTTTCTTTTGTACGTCTTTCGATTTCTGGAGCGACATAAAATTGCAAGTCTGAGCTCTTTGCGCCAATGCTAATTTTGGCAAACTCTTCGAGTTCATAACCAATGTCAACTTCTGGACGACTCGCGAACAAGGTTTTTATTGTCTGAGAAAAATCATTGAGCAACTTCAGGCATCGAGTAATGTCGGCCCGATTATGGGATATCTCATCTAAGCCATCGACAACGATCATTGTACTTCGGAAACATGTCGATACTTTCGAAATGAGCTCGCAGAAATCTCCCACGGTTGGTGTTCGGATAGAACCATCTCTTGCATGTTGTTCTTGGTGAAAGTGTTCTAGATATTGAAAGCACGCCTCGTTCTGTGCAACCAATTGCCTTATTAAGGAACCCAAAATTTCGAGAGGTTCATGCGTTTTTGCATTCTTGTAATCACAATAAAAGAACGCCAGTCCTGCAAATTACTTTAGCTCAATACTAAATTCTATGAGCTGAACAGTACCATTTTTAGTATTTGCGATTTTCTCTAGCTCTTGGATGATTGTTGCTCTTGATTGAGTTATTTCAATAAGTCTTGTTTGTAGTGTTCGAAACTCACACAAGAACCGTTTTTCCGGCCCCGGCTGTGATAGCAAATCAGTGAAAATCACCGAACTTAGAGGAAATGCCTTACCAATACCATAAATCCACAGATTAGACCGATCACTTGTGACCCAATTTCTAAAATCAGGGCCATTGGTGAACCAGATTCCGGTCCCAGGTTGTCGAAGACGAATATTTGACTCCTGCCATTTTCGTGTGTCAGTTCTCCCAAGGAAGTTTAGCATTTTTAATCTTTCTTCTCCTAGTTGTTTAATCAGTATTAAATCAGTACTGGCCTCCACTTGATCGAACTTGGTAAATTAACCTATGACGATGTTCTTTCTATTGACTTGGTCTGAGTGAAATTCGTTTCTGAGGCTGCGTATCCCCTCGCTCAATGAATCTTGTCTTGCCAGGGCCTTGATCAAAGCAGACCTACTCATCATGTCTGGATCAGTCGGTGATCTATCGAGAAGCAAGGGTGCTTACATTTCAGTCGCGTTCATAGCTAATGCCATTGTTGATTTATACCGTTCCATGTCGCTCAATAAATCTTGTGTCTGCGATTGTTTGAGTGGCCAACAGATTTTATGGCGTGCTTTCATCGGGGTGGGTGGTAAAGCCATTTCTAAATGCCGGTGTATCTGGTTCAGAGTTTGGTAACAAGCCTCGATATAATGTACCTGAGTTGTAGGGTCGAAACTCGAATCTTCTTCCTCATCTTCCAGCAACTGAATTGTATTGTTGAGACTATGAAGGACACCAGAAAGAGTATTAACCTCCATCACAAGACGCTTGACTGATTTGTCGGCATCCTTCACGGCCTTGATGAACTTGTAACCCCTTCCCACAACGATATCCGCGAGTGCGAGTAATCCCGCCACACTTGCTGCAACACCGAGGCCTTCAGCCATTTTGCTAGGTATTGCTGTTTCGTTTTTTCCATCCAAAGGAAGACCGAGAGAGGGAGAGGGTGAAAGCGACAGAGGTTCTACGGAAATGACGAAACGAGGCGGGAGTCTGCATTATCCGTAGGCGATGCAACATGCATGCTGCAAAACCAACGAAACACGCGATGTGGCTTGCACCGACGTCGTGATATCCGGATTGGTTCTCTCCATTTCAATCAGGATTTAAGAGGTCGAGTAATGGACACCAGTCGTGGTGAGAAAATACTGTAGATAGGTACGGTTCTAGAAGTATCAATACAAATACCACGTGAGCATCACGTGTAAATCATGTGATGTTTTCACGGAACTCTATGCACCTGCTGGTACTCTCTTTTGATTTGTAGTACATCAATGTGGAAAATTCGACATTTAGATGCTTGCTCTGTATAGGGTCTGTTTTAATTTCATTATACTGGCATCGTACTCTGATCCATTAACTAGGTAAGTTTACTGTAATGACGAGTGCCTTGAAGGTTCAAAACTATTTATATCCCTTGTCTTTTTCAGGACTATCTTTATTAACTTAAAGATAAATCTTCGCTCTCGTTATATTCCCGAAGCTCAATGACTAAAAATTACGAGTAGCATGAAAATCTTCATGTTAAGCGAATTTCTACTCCTTGAATAAACCACAGATATAAGAATTGAGCCATCACTCTAATCCTATGTTTTTAAGAGTTGATCTAGCAAAAGATTTCTGCAAGGACTGAACAAATAGACACTTGATATCTAGAATATCAAGTATTAGAGGAGTAAGATGCTAAAGAACAGTGACTGAGCGACTTATCAAGCAACCTTAAACCCAACATTACTGGACTGTTTATTGGTGGAGATTACATGAATTTGATACACAAAGAAGAGAGACTCTTACCCCTCACGGGATTCCTACTATTAAAGGACCCATTCTCCATTCCTAAATCTTCCCCGCCTTCTTTAACTCCTCAAAAAACGATTTCGGATTCTCCGCCCAACCCATCCACTCCATCTCAGGATCCGCCTTCTTCCTCTGCCTCTGATACCCTTCCCTCACCCTCACCCTCTCCAAATACCCAAGAATGCCCTCAAAGCCCTTCAACTCAAACCCAAAAAACGTCCTTATCGTTGTCAAACTCCAAACCATCATGATATCAGCAGCAGTAAACTCTTCCCCAGCAAGCCAAGTATTACTCCGTAATCTCTCATCCATGAATTTCAACATATCCTGGAGACGAGACGTCGCAGAGATAGTCTGAGGATTGGTGGGTGCGATGTTTTTGAGGGTTAGGAGACGAAGGAGATGAGGTTGGAAGGTTCCGTTGGAGAAGTGGAACCAGAATAGGTAGGCGGCGTAGTCTTTGTGTGTTGGTGGGAGGGCGAGACGACCGTTTCCGAATTTATCTTTTTATTTCGTTAGTTTTTTCTTTTAAATTCAAATAGAGGAAGACAGAAACTTACGAATAATATACTCCACGCATGCACCACTCTCGAAAAGTGTCAAGTCGCCATCTTGGATAATTGGTGCTTGACCGATAGGCGAGAGGTCTTTGAGGGATTGAGGGGCGAAGATTGGGTCTCGGTGGTGGAGAACTAATTTATATGGGATTTCCAATTCTTCGCAAAGCCAGGTGATGCGTTCTGATTGTCCGACTTGGAGGTGGTGTACAGTTAAAGTCATCTTCGCGATACTTGATTTTTAAGAATAGAGTGAGTGGTTGAGTGGGTAAGTGGGTGAATGAGTGAGTGAGCGCGAAGTGCAACTGATGATCATAAAAATCTCCCAACACTAAGAATTCAAAGACTATTTATTCAAATCCCCCAGCCCACAAAAAACATGATACCTGAAGAAACTCTATTCCCTCCAAGGCCGTTGTCTGGATGATTCATACTTCCCCCCATCTTAAGCTGTGCCGTAACTCCCGTCCGGGTCTGGATCGCCATTGCTTACGATGCCATGACGCTAATACGGCATTTTAAGTCGTTCCGCGTTCCGCCAATGAGTTTCCCCAGTATCTACTAAGATACGTATATTCCCTACGCACGTTGGATTTAGGAGAAAATCTCAAATCATATAATTGTGGGGGGTGAGATGCGGGAAGGCGGGTAGGTTTTTCGCTAAGAAAAATACGAGTGGGCGAGTCCCACCCTCGGAACAACGTGGATATGAGATGATTAGATAATAGGATCGTGATTTGAATCTTTACTAAAACACATGTTCTGGATTGTTTCGGACTTCTAAGACTAGATGAGTTATTCTCGCGAGGCGGGTACAAATCGTCCAACCTTTCAGTAATAAGTCGTCGAGTTTCTGCCTCTCCAAAACTGAGCAATGGTCAACGATTAATAGATAAAAGCGTGTAAAACTTAAGGTTGATACGGATCATCACAATTACGAGACTTCTATACTTGTTTCATATTTTGCGAGATGTATCGCTTGTTACTAAGTTTTGAACAAACTACAATCACCTCAAGAGATGAATTCGGCAGTTGAAACGACTAAATCACGAATCCTAAATCGTAAAAGTCAAGTGTTAATTGAGAGAGTAGAACTCGTGAATTGCAGTCTATCCTTCTCTTAATAGATATTATAATTCGTTCCCTTATCTTTCCCTCTTACTCTCCCATCTTGTCCCTCCCTCTTATCCTCTTTGGATTTCTGGGATGGAGTTGCTTGTGGTTCCCAGAGGTGGAGGGACGGTCTTTGAATAAGCGACGAGAATATTTATTTAACGAAAAGTAATACTCTATTTATTTTAGATAGAAGTTTGTAAATAGAAATTTAAAACTCATCTTTATTACCCCAAAGCCTTAGAGTAATAAGGATTTATCCCTACTCTAGTATCTCTCTAACAAATTTTGTGATTTTACAACCTGAGAAGTCCTCGGATACTAGTATCTATGACTTCCATATTCCCAACGAAACGACCAAGATTTCCTCCAGTAGCCAACTGGCTGCTATACCTTGTTAGAGAGCGCGCAACTTCCTCGAGTAGTCGATATAAAAAGGAGGCATCTCCGAGACGTGGTAGGTGGACATATTGAAAAATAGAACGCGATACCGATCATGTGTTATTATGTAGGAAAGTAACGAAAAATATGAAGACTAACGCGATTGGTAAGATAAAGATATACCGAAGCTAAAATCTATATATTAATATCCTCTAGACATAGATATAATCGACTTAAATGAAGAGGTGTCGATTTATAGAGAGTATATAAACCCTTGTAAATAAGAGTAAAATTAAGTAGTAGAGTAGATATAAAACTTAAGTTAACGAAAAAAGAAAAAAGAAAAAAGAAAAAAGAAAAAAGAAAAAAGAAAAAAGAAAAAAGAAAAAAGAAAAAGAGAAATAAGAATCTCTAAGACCTTTAAGTAATACTATAGTTATACTAGGCTTTAAATATATAGCTATTAAATAAGTAGTTTTCGTCTCTATACTATAATAAGAGAAGAATTAAATTTATATATTATATATAGAGCTAAAGAGTAGTTAGCAAGCTCGTTTAGCTCTTATAAGCTTCTTCTATTTCGATACTATATAGAAAACTCGCTATTATACTATATAAGAAACTCTTTCGAGATAGTATTATAAAATAATTATATTAAAATAAGTAATTTTACTCTAGTATCGAAAAGAAAATTTTAATCTAATGTATTTACTCTCTATATTCTCTAAATCCTAAGAGCTAATAAAATTTATTTTTATTCTTAAACTACTTTTTAGTCGCGGATTTAACTATATTTATTATAAGATATAGGTTCTATAGGTAACTACGTCTACGATATTTATATCTATTAAGTCTATATTCGAGCTATATAAAGAGTATCTCTATCGGTAATTAGTTATAGAGTTAATTATTATAAGGTTAGAATTAGAGGAATATTAACTATTATTATTAATTCTATAATATACGATTGTGTTATGACGAAACTCAATCTATCTAACTAAAGGTATCGTTTCGACGGGTTAGTTGCTTGCAAAGAGGTTCGTAGCGCAGGGTGTTTACTCGGAGGTAAACTCGTCACTTGTATAAAGTAGACACAGCTAAAAAGGTATTAATAACTAAGTAACTAAAGTTGTAATTAAAGTTGAGCACGAAGCTCCTATCTAATGGCAGACGTGCTAGTCTTATATAGAACCTTCGTTCTCTGCGGATCGTAATGATCACCCTGATCATACTGATCCAACTTAGTAATGCTCAGTTGATCATTAATGATCAATGATAGTCATGTGACTTACTCCGAATGAAATCCTTGGATCGCTTAGCTAACCTAACCGATCCTTAAATACTATAAGAGTATACGATAGTGCTTAACCTGTCAGGACGCCACCTGGTCTTTACTCATCACGTGTGCACGTGATTCGTGACATGTATCTTCTATTCTATTACTTATATAGGGGATCTCTCTTTAGATATACAATATTAAGATGAAGTTAATCGATACTACTAACGAAATCGGTATTAATATATATTATAGATATTCTCCTCTTCAGGTGAAGGTGGAGAGGAAACGAAATGGAAATCTGTTTATGTCATGTGACAGTAGGGAAATGGCAACGCACGTGATTTACATCGTCTTGCATTTCCATTTCCGTTCGGCTCTGCATCAAATCAAATCAAACCCTCAGCTTTTCCCTGTATGCGGGTACAGTCTGAACAACAAGTCTAAGGGATGGGAAAAGCGAGGGAAGAAATTGAGGAACGAAACTACACGATACTCTAGAAAATAATCTTCGATTTTCAATTTCCATCATTCGTAATACCATTGGCTTCAAGCACGGTCGTCAGAATCAGACTTCTAAATCAAGAGACCTGCATCTCGCGGATGCAGAGAAAGAAGCCGTGGATGCAAATACCCTCCCACCTCACATATCGGTTTTCCATAACCTTATGTCGTTGGCCTTGGAAAGAGATGGGAAAGGATCTCGTAATCGGACCGTCGGACCATTTCCGAGTTTCTGGGTCGTGGACATGGACACGCCATATCACAAGTTTGTTTTTTTTCTGTTAGAACGTGAAAGAAGGTGAAGAATGTGAGGATGTAGTTCTTAACTTGAGTTGACCGAGGAGTAAGTAAATACCTAGTTGTATTTTCGGTCGCCGTTCCGAGGTATATCACAAGGAATTTTATCGTAATGAATTATCGGTGATACTTCGTGGGAGTTCAAAGCTTTCTCGTATCAAGGCGAGCTTTTTGAGGTTATTATCAGAATATTTTCTCTTGTTGCAGGGGAGCGAAGAAGCTTGATCTCTTTCACATGTTAAAATGCACTACTTGTAACAGAGGATCTTCGTGTGGCTGGTGAAAAGAAACTTGGCGGTGGAGACGATAGGTTGGGAGCAGGGGCATGGGAGAATTTGAAGCTATTGATGCAGCTGCAGCTTCCGGGAAGGGGAAGGGGGGAGGAGGATAGGTAGAGGTGGAGGAGGAGGGATCATAGATGGTTCTGGAGCTGATGGTAGCTGGTGGTAGCTGTTCCTGTCAAAACCTAATTGAAATGGAAGGGGATGCGAACGTGAATGCAGATGGGGGAAGAGCCAGTCGTCTATAGCTTCTCTTAGTCTTTGCTTTAGATTGTGTGTTCACCCCTGATTTTCCAAGGTCCAAGGTTGTCCTGATCTGATGTTTTTATGTGAGGAAATCCTGTTAGGTGGATTACCTCATGGCATATAAATATGTGGTGTTGTGTTGTCCGTACACGGAGAATAAAAATGTACCCCTGGCCGTACGTCTACGGTACTCGTATAGATAAGCGATAAGCACATGTCACTCGAAGGCTGACTCTGGGAATGTGAGTTGCTATGCCTCCACGAAAAACAGTAATGAGGCTAGGAAAACAGATGAGATGTTGTGTAGAGAGGTAGGTAGGTAGGTAGTCCCGCAATAGTATCAAAATGATATCGGTCGGATGAGTTGTTTTAAGTTGAAACCCATCATCAAGCCGGCACTCTGGCTTTCACATGTCAATCCTCTTACCCTGTTTGCTTACCTAGCTACTTCTATCTGCCCGCAACTGCCCGCCCCACTATGACCAGTTCGCGGTGGCGCAACCTCAGTCGCAACTTCCCCCCCTATCGCATGATAATAATGAATTGTACACAGCTTGAATTCCTTGGGGAAAAGAATCAGAGTAAAGATCAATTGAATAGCAGGCGGTAACTCGCAGTTAAAGTCTATATATAAATAACAAATTCAAGGCTAAATGCTATCATCAACCTCAGATTCATCAGACCAATGACAAAGATGCGATTCCGCACTTGCAGATGGCTGGCCATCCAAAAATGCCATTCACAACGCACCTGCACCTGCACATGCAAAACTCCCAGAGCCCCGCCAAGGGTGTGGCGTGAATTTCTTTGGTTGTGACGAGGCCCTGGTCTGCCCGCTGCCTCCACTGCTTGCCGTCTTCCACCTACTGATGTGCGCAGGGGAATTCTCTTAATAAAAGCTCCCACACCCTCCTCCTGCCGCCATACTTTGATCTTCTGACCACAAACACAACACACACAATTCCCATCACGAACACCACATCTTCTCCCCATCAACACTATACCTATTTTCATCGTCTGACAGCCACAGACCAAGAACAATACGAACAGTAAGTGCTTATCTCAGCCCTCCCGTCGATCCGTACCGACGCAGGTACTTTTCTCTCCCTCCGGGTCTTTCCTTCACGTAGCAAGGGATGGAAAAAAGTTGACAGAATATCCAGATACTCCCTATATGCCGCACTCTGAGCAAAAGTCCGCCAAAACCTCCTCCAAAATGGCACCCCAAGTAAACGGCAACGCTGCCCCCTCATCCGCCTTCCTCTCCGTAAGTACCCATCTACCCCGCCGTCGTCGCACCAGACAGACACCTACCTCAGAACCAGTCCACTGATAAGACCCCACAGCACCTCTACTCCTACCCCGTCATCAGCGACAGCATCAGCACCTTCAAAAAGAACCCCTACGGCGCCAAATCCATCGACCTAACCACGCAAGGCTACGAAAAGCTCGGCAAGCCCCTCGTCAACATCCTCGCCGGCCCTTACGAATATGTCTCCCCCTACGTCAAGAAAGCCGATTCCATCGGCGACCACACCCTCTCCAGCATCGAGGAGAAATTCCCCGTCGTCAAGAAGCCCACGGGCGAGCTCTACGAGGATGCGCAGTTCCTCGTCTTCTTCCCTTTGAAGAAGGGGAGTGAGGGCAAGGAGTATGTTTTTAGTACGTATCAGGGGGAGGTGAAGAAGGTTGGGGGGGAGGGGTTGGTTACGTATGGGCAGGCGGCTTTGGGGACTTCGATTATTATTACGCGCGAAACTCTCTCTTGGCTCTCGACATTCCTTGGTCAGAAGAAGAAGGAGGCTAAGGAGGTTGTTAATGAGAAGTCTGGTTGAGATTTCTCTTGCGCATTTGATGGCGGGTGGAAGAGATGGGGGAGTGGGAGAAAACGAAGGAGAGGAATTAAACGATACCCCCTACTCAATTCTTCTTTAATTATGGATGGCCTAGGGAGATTATATTTTTTCGCTCCCTAGGTCTCGGGTCTTGGGGTCTCGGATTAGGGAAGGCGATTTTTAGAAGGGGAAAAACTCCAATTGTCTTTTATTGCCCTCTTTTTTTGGACGAGCTTGTTGTTTTTATTGCTTTGTTTTGTTAGTTTGTTTCTCTTTAACAGTTAGGTAGTATGGAGGGCAAACATTTTGCCTCAATATTTGCAAAAGAAATATTTTTACATAACTTGATTCACTTTTTGATGTGTCCAATTTTTGATGTGATGTAGGGGTTGTTTAAAAACTTGTTGTTTTTCTTCTTGACCTTGCTTCGCGTATTGGCCAACCTTCGTTTTCTTTTAACTCGACTACCTCTATTGTTTTTTTTCCTTTCTCTGTAGGACTTCGTATGTGCTAGACTGGATGGGTTTATGTAGATGAGTTTATGTAGATGAGTTTAGGTGATAGGGGTTGGATGTATGTAAGTGTCCGTCTTAGTAGGTAGGTGGGGAGGTTTTATAGGGAGGGGGGAGGGGGGAAGGGGGATTAGGGTTATTGATATTAAGTAAAGTTATAAGCTACCTTGGCTAGCTTACCTTGGCTACCTTGAATTGGAAGTTTAAAGTTCGGAGGTGTTAGCTTTAAGATTTTGGGATTTTGGGATTTGGGATTTGAGTTCGTATTTAGGAAATAAATAGAGGTTTTTCTTTTTAGTTGGGATATCGAAGGGGGAGATTTTTTCTTTTTTTTTTCTTACTCTTATGTTTTTTTTTCTCTTCTTTTTGGTGGGGTTTTTGCTTTTGTGGAGAGAGTATGTTTTTATAAATTTCATAAAGATTTAGAAATGTAGAAGAGGTTTAGAGAAAGGGTAAGGTTGTGATATGTTGGAGGGAAGGGAAGGAGGTTTTTTCGGTTAGAAAGTGTCGAGTAGAAGCTGTTTAGTACTATAGAGATGTTAAAAAGAGAATTTTAGAACTAGATCCTTTTGTGATTAACGTTGGTTTTAGCTGGAAGTAATTATCTAGAGCGGATATTTTTGTAGTTGGCAGTGATCGGCATCTGGAAGCACCTTCCATGGAACTTTCCATAGATGGTACGCCTCTGGAATCATCTAGAGAGGGTCTAAAATGGAAGGGATATTTCTGGAAGATTTAAAAGTGGAAACCGTTATCTAGAGTACTTAATAAAATTAGTGGATTTACTATTAATTCTTGTTTAAAAAGATATTTTTTAAGAGTTTTTAGTAAATTTACCTTGGGTAAAACCTGTTTAAGAAGACCCTTTTTATTTATCTTAGCTCTATAGCTTAGATACTTTACCTAATTAAGCACCTCTATATAGTAGAGTTACGCTTTTATATATATTTTCTTAAAAGTCTAGGGAATCTTAAGAATAAGACGATTTACAGTAGTAGAATTAGCAGACTTTATTTTTACTAGGGTCTTAGTATAGAAAAGGTAGTAGCTAGTACACATATGACTAACTTAGCGCTCGGATTATTGTTTTTACATCTCGAAGTTACGTGAGATTTGTATTCATGTCTATAGAAGGTGCTGGATAGATTCTAAATAATTTTATAAATAGATGGAAACATTCTCTATATACTACTAGATCTTCTATGGAATTCTAGATGCCGATCACTAGTAGTTGGATCTTGGATTAGTAGAGTAGTACGAATATTCGATACGAGATAGAACTACGTGAGAATTTATAGATTATATTTATATTTATATTTCTAAGGAATATAGAATAAAAGAAATAAAGAAACAAGACGGCGTGTTTATAGATAGACTATATACTTATAATATTAGACGAAATAAGTCTATATTTCCGTCTCTCTCAGTTTATAAATATAAAGCCGTATTTATATATCTTCTTCTCTTACGCGAGATTAGTATATATAGTATCTAATAATCGGTTAACAATTGCTAGGTTCTATTAAATCTAGTCTACAGTTATTCGTAAGATCTAGAGCTAACTATTTAAGTCGGTTTCAGAAATAAAGAGTAGTTTAAAGAGAGAGAGATTATATTAAATTAGAAAGACACACGTCTAAAGACTAGATATAGTCTAGGTACTAAATCCACCTCTAACTCTATCTAAAACAGCCCCTCAAGTTCTACCCTTTTTCTGTTTCTTAACTAGGAATTAGGCGATGTAACTTCGCGTTCCGAGAGACTTATAAGGTAACAGCCGTGCCACCTCGTACTATGTCCGAATCATTTATTTCTTACATTTTTTAAGTAAGCCTATACGAGAAAGAATATGTTCATATTAATTCGATCGGTTTTACGACGTTAGCGGCTTGGAAACAGGGGTATAACGTTGTATCGACGACTTGACTACATTTTTCTACACACCTACTAATGCCGTCGACAGTTAATAACTCTTGGTATAATTAATATCTCCATAGATAAAAGTGTCTCGGGGTCTAAAAGGGATGTCTTATAGACATTTGAGCGCCTGTAATTCTTTAATGCTGCCTTATAAGAGTGAAAATTAGTGGATCAAGGGCAGAGATTCTAAAAAAAGCGTTTCTTAGTTAAGTAGAATAGTAGCTAGAAAGCTATACTTTACCTTGTTAAAAGTAAGTAAATAAAACAGGAATCACAATACAGGGGGCCTACTAGTAAATTTATTATAGCTTTATCCCTCTTCCTCCACTACCTCATTATCTAGTACCTCCGTCTCTTCCTTAAACTCTTTATTAATTTCATTATTCGCATATCTTTACTACTATAACCCTCGGATAAAGTAGTGTAACTCTACCCCACTCTAAAAAGCCACACGGTTGCATAAATAATAGTTAAGTCACTAAGAACCTTACTAGCAGGCCTCTGAAGTCGTAAAACAGATTTGCTGACAGTGCAGGTTCATTTTGGGTAATTTTCGCAAGACGATTAAGCTTAAGCTTAGCGAGAAAGTCAGAATCACCTCGAGGTGTGAAGTATTGCTTGCCAGTGATTGGCATCACTTTGCGAGGGTTCCCTTTCAGCAATTAAATGCTCGGTACTTAAAGATTCGTCTTGTTTATTGCCTATCTCCTATTTCCCTTTTAAGTTTTGATTCTTGTCTCTAGGTATTTCTCGTTCCCGTCCCTTTCTCCTTTACGGCCTATCTATAACCCCTCTCCTAGTTTCAGGGAAGATTAGAGCTGTGCTATTGAAATTCATAGTTGGTCTGTCAGATTAAACGAGTTACCTCTTCAAGTTAGTGGTAGCTCGTAAGGTTAATATTGATTCATCTCAAAGTGACAAGGATATACTCGAAAACCCAGAAGTCCAACCAAATACCACCTTCTCGTCGTACTCCTTTCGTACCAAGGTCCGGGGACGCGTTACTTAGTCCTGCATAGAAACGAGAAGTCTTCCCGGTGTCTCCAGAGCCCCTTGTAATAATTAGAAAGTACCCAACAACAAGTAAACTTATAAATCCCCCTCCCGCTCCCCCAAAGTATTCCCTCCACCCTCACTCTCCACCATCCACAACCTCACCATCCCAATCCCAGATACCATTCCCTCCCCCCCTCCTCACAAAATGAAACTCCCACTCCCAACCCAAACCCTCATGGCAATCTTCGGCGCCAACTCCTGGGGATCCATTCCCGAGCCTACATCAATCGTAAGGCGTGACCTAGCACCCAGCATCACGACAACAACCGCAATCACGACAACAACTGCAATCACCACCGCCACGGAGTTTAGAACCGTCGTAGCGCTCCTCGCGGCTTCTTGGGTATCGGTTCCTGAACCGAGTGCGGGTGCGAAGAGAGATGTTCTTGAGGATCCACTGAGTCGGGATCTTGAGAATGAGGGAGATGATTTTGAGGATGGTAAGTTTGAGTATTTCTTGCGCGTGAAATTTGGTTGTTGAGATTTTTACTGATGCTGATGGGGGGTGTAGTTGTGTTTGTTACTGCGACTCAGTAGTGCGTGATTGGGGGTTGGTTAGGTTGTTGGAATGTGAGTTGGAGGGGAGGGGGAAGGAGGAGGGTTTAGGGGATTGAGGGATGGAAATCAAGGAGGGGTGAAAGATGGAAGGATGTGTAGATATACAGTTACTCTATTCTACAAGGAGCTTTGATTCCCACCGGTTTAACAGCTGTATCTCCTAAAATTCAAGCGACTATCTACCCTAACAAAATCTCACACACCTTCTCATCTTGAATCGAAAACTCCTTGTCGGCAAGTAACAGACCAACCCTTCTAAAAACATTTGAATCCCCATCTATCTTCCTTAAAACTACTACATATTCACGTGCTTCATCATCCATACTTTCCACCCTAGAATAATCTTCACTCCCAACAAGTAGGAATAGAAGCGGTGTGTTTTCCAATTCTTTGATAGGTATATCAGGTGTGAAATTATCATCGAGGTCCAGACGCCTTTGACATCCTCCAATATCAAAGATGAGTTTCCTCGGAGATGAAGAGGGAAGTTCTGGGGTGGAGTCGTTGTCTTCGCTAGTGATTCTCGCCATGGTACAAGGTCCTCTGAGATGTACCAGTCCCTTTTCAAGCCAGCTATAGGGATTGCTACCTCCAGCCTTCAGATACAAGTTCAGGAGGGTGAACGCCGGATGTTGAACAAATCTATGTTTGAGAACATGATTGTAAGATATCCTATTCCCACGAGAAACATAAGAAGAAGCCCAGGACCACGACGGAGATGAATCCCGAGGTGTCTCTGAAGGCTCGACCTCATTAACATATACAGTCTCGAACAAAAGACCACGTGCTAAATCACGCTCCCATATCCCAGCGACGTACTTCCCCAATGTCTTCTTGTTGGAAAACTCACAAGCGAGACCCGAAAGTGCGGGTAAACGATCGGATTCCTGTGTGAGATTCAAGGCGCAGAATTCAGAGACGAGATCTAACCACATGTAACCTAACCTTTGCGGAGACTCGTTTCGATATAATTCCCCCGTCATGAAATTCTTGAGCCATCCTTGCATACCGAGATCGTCGTAGCTGTGACACTTATCGAGGAAGGAGCATTCGCATTGCACAGCAGACTTGCATTCCCAAACCAATTCCTCGGCGTGGAAGTGGAGGGTTCGAGATGGGAGGAGACGTTCTTGGAAGGGCCAGGCTCGGGTGAGAAGTGGTGCGTCCAGGATGTGAGAAGAAGCGTTTTCCATGTTTTTGAATCTGTCGTGTGCGAGATGGATGTTGGGTCTCATGAGGAGACTTTGGTTATCTGTGTCGTCCTTTGGACTAGTGACCTTGCAGGACGTGATGGGTATTTTGATATTTTCTTGACCCTTCATGCTCGTCCATCTATCGTGGAATAGCCCAGCGCGACTATCTGACGCCGCAGTGGCAGCGATGGTGAGGTGAGAATTCGAGTATATCTGAGCCATGTTGGCAGACTGATCTTCCCAATCCTGGAGATCGTCTTGGATAATACAAAGGGCATCGATCCATAGATATTGGATACCCAGTTTCCTTGCAATTTTTATCGCGTCCTGGAAGGTTTTGGGGAGTTGTTGCCAGGGAATCGCTTCGGTCCAGGAGTGGATGGAGGACTTTGTTGTTTTAATCATGTCCGAAGAGTCGCCCCAGCAATAGCTAAGAGCAATGTATTGTGCTTTCGCTCCTTGACCTGATACAAGTCTCACATCCTCATGATTCTCATTCGTTCCAACCCATATGACCCGATGTGGAAGGGTTGAGCTATCGGAGTTCACGCAATGTTGATGCCGAGAATTGCAATTCCCGATCCAGGAAGTTACTTTTTCAACAACTCTGTCAATATCAAGCTTCACGGGGATATCGACTGAATTGTAAATAGCTGGCCAGATGCAAGAATCTTGGGATAATTAGACGATAAATGTATTTCTGGAGGACAAGAAACATACCAGCAGTAGAAAAAAGATCAAGATACAAAGTAGAGAAGCCACCTCCAGGTAAAGAAAAGTACAGTTTAATCGAGACAGGATAATGCTTCGGCAAACTAATTTCCACCCGTCGAAAATTCAAGGTGTTATAAACGACTCGACGTTCAAAAGGAAGAGAATTGTAAAACTTAGTGATACCCTTTAAAATCATGAAACAAGCGCTACATCCTTGGAGAGCAGTGGACCGTAACTCTTCATGCGTAGCGGTTGAAAGTCCCATAGGGCACTTGGATGGATCAAGGTTATTACATACTCTGCAAATCGGCTTGGGGAGAGGATTTGCAGACCGCTGTCGTTGCTGGGGCCGATTTGCTCGTGGCTTCGGCCTTGGCCTGGGCTTTGGCCTCGGTAGGTGGTTTGTGACTGCAGCAGGATCGAAATTACATTCGCACATAGTCAGCTACAGTAAAACGACAGAAAGAAGAAACTGAAGGTGCGAGTCCCACTGGATTTGTATATATTTTCATTGGGAAAGCTGGATGGGCGAGAATGACGCGGCAGGCTGTGCAACCGCCAGCGACAAAAAGCAAAAAATACCACGTGAGCCAAGAGAGTTCGTTCAGCTGAATGAGGCAGGGCTACTTCGTATATATTTTACTAGTTCCCTTTTCTATATTTTAAATATTTTAAAGTAAATAGATGATATATAACCGAGCTTTTCCCTATAGAGAGTAGTTTCTAAAACTATAAAATACTAGAGTAATAAATCGATAATATCTTACTCTTTTAATTAAAACTTACTTCTACTACTAAAACCTCTCTCTTATAGAGCTTTAGAGACTTTAAAAGAGAGAGTATAGTATTACTAAAAATTCCTTCTATATCTAATTTAGTAGAGAGAAGAGAGTAATCTCGAGAAAGAGAGCGGCGTAAAAGGTTTAACTATAGAAAGTTTTATAAAAGAGTTAATAGAGAATAATTAGATCTCGAAATAAAATATATCTAGCGGTGTGTTTACTCCCTACTACAACGGATCTCGATAGGAGAAATACGAGATAACACTCGACTACGGATTAATCCTATAATCGAGCTTTATCGCCTCCTACATTTAATGGGTCCGAGAAATAGATTTCGTATTCCCTCATTTTCTGTTCAAGGGCAAGCGAAGTACCACACGACTGACAAAAAAATCGGAGATGGGGAGCGTAAGAAACTGTTAAGAAACAAATCCAGTAAAATCCCAGAACATGTCAAAACCCAAAACCAATTCTCGTACTCCGACATCTTGCAACGATGAAAAAAAGCCACAACGCACATGACAGCTTTGCCACGGGAAATTGCCCTCACACAATATTCTCTTGATGGTTACTCACATCTTGCCACATAAGACCGAGCACAACTTCCACCACGTGCGAAAATCGTGGTACATGGATGTGAAAGTAATACCGGAATGTAGTCGTTCTCGATTTCTCCAACGCAGTAAGCAGGTACTTTAGTTTGGTGTCACCTTGTGTCGCACTGTCGAAGCACAACACCAAATGTTGTGGCCGCCAAGTCAACTCTTGACTTCAAGCTGCTACTCGTGATGGCCACGCCAACAGGGAAAAGAAGAGGAAACGTTGCGTAATTGATTTCACTTGTTCGGGACTTGATGACTTGCTTGTTGGTTCTTTTTTTGGGCCTGGGAAAAAAGTGTTGCAAGGCGCGTGTGAGTTGCTGTGGGATCCCTTTGCGTCAGCCCCAACTGTTTGATACAAACAAATTCGTCCGGAAAAATACAGGTTTCACCCCCTAGCCTTTCAGTAACCTGCTTCTTGGGATTTCGCAACGGCCCGTAGTGATGGGAGACTAGGGCATTCATCTCATGGTTTTCTTTTTTCGTTCGTTGTTAGAGATAATGCTGCGGTCTTGTTTTTTCTCCCCCACGTCGCGTGCCTGGCCCTGGATATTTTCTTGAGGTGGCGGAGGTGCTGTTGGCAGATTGGCTGGAAATAGATCTGCACCTACTTGTAGGGGGATGTTGAGGAGCCTGGGCAGCGTCGGTTGGAGTGTTCAGCTGCAGATAAGAGATTGGGATTTCAACGCTCTTGCAGATGGACGCTGTTGATCTTTTCTTGCCCTTGAATGCGTTTGAAGACGAGAGGAAGGGGATCTGATAAATCAGATAGACGAGACCTTCCTATTTCATGAACGATGAATCATGATTCAAGACGATATGATGTGCCGTACAGGCATTACTTGTAGGGGGCTGTGTAATCTTACCAAAAAGTACTCCCTACCTACGTCTTGCTTTGAACGAGGCTGAGGATGAAAATACGATGCAGACCACACACGATGTTGCCCCTCGGGGGACTGAGGTCGATGATAATCATCTAGAACACGTCGTTCATGTATGAAGAGCTGTCAGGTGTCGTGTATGTGATACTTACCCCATTCATCAAGGCTGCGATAAACAACTGAGGATAGCAAGAGCGAGAGCCCCTGTTCTGGGAAATGACGGGCGTTTTTCAATATGGGCATGGCCAGATTGGGTCACCATCAGAGATAGGCTGGATTGTCTGGCCCTGATGTGAAAACAAAAGGACGATAAAGGTGAAATCTCGTGTCTGGAAGGAGGTGGATTTCTTGAAAATACAAGTAACCTCCTAGGGTCAAGAAATTGGATTGGATCCATGGTTTTGATGAAAAGCTGGGGCCGTTTGCTGGTAGTGTACAAGTTACTAGTAGTTGTTGACTTGATCTACGGCCAACTAAGGTTGGGAGTGCAGGTGGGGAAAGCTTGGAGTTCCGTAGTCCATACAGGGTAGCTTATATATAAGGAGCATAGTGAATAGTGAAGCCGGACTTGTGAATGGAGAGTGTGGTTGCGCTATTCCCAAGCAATCTCTGCTATCTCCCGTCTCCTTTTCTGAAGGCTACTAGTACTTGAACCAATATCTTCACGTAGGTTATCTGCTGCAACACGGCATGTGCTATCGCCTGCAATAAAAATCTACAGTGGTAGTACTAGCTAGTACCGCTACCAACCAGCAACAATACCGCTTCCCTCCGCCCAGCCAACAACAACCAATCTATTTTCATTAAACGGGGCTCCCAGCCTCCTAGTCTCCTCTCCTCGCGGGGGGGCTGAAGGGAAGGGGTTCTTTTTGAAGGAGGGGAGCTTCAGACGAGATTTCCTATTTATCGCGTGCCCACCCCATTCGAACTCGACCATTCGCACTCACGGATCCCACTCCACCCACCTCTTTCTTCCCCATATCAGGTGGACCTTGAGGGCGAACCGAATTCCCTACAAGTATCCTAGAGGTAACCGTCACCTTCGGTTGCTTGCTTGCTTGTTTTGAAACGAAGCCGCCCCGGGTTGTTCATCCCATCCTCTGTTTGTTTCCAAACATATTTTTTGTTTGCTCCCTCCAACAACACCACCATACCGAATCTCTCACGACCCGTCCTATCATGGCGCCTTACAACGCCCTCCAGCAGGCGGACCACGACTCTGACCACGATTCGACCACCTCAGCATCGCCAAAGCACCCTCACCGTGAATCGCTCGCTTCACCAGTCTTTGCGCCACCGCTTTCGGCTTCGATGGGCCTATTTTTGGACCAGGGCATGGATGGGCCGACGCTCTCGAACAGCGCATCTTCAGGACCAGCGTCCTCGAATACGGGTTTGGGCGGACTCGTTCAGTCGATCAAGTCGCGGAGGAGTACAAATACCAGTTATGTCGTGGTAGAAGGAGACGACTTTGCAATCGATGCGCCCAGTTCACCTACATTCTCCTGGGAGAAACACAAGGGTTCTTCCCCAAGCGAAACCTCCGTATTGCGCCCAACTCCACGAAATCGTCTAAGTCCAACCGCCACAACGGCTGAAGGTCCCCTAGCACCCGCAAACTCTTCTGCAGCACCCGTCTTCCGAACAGCCTCAGGTCGCAGGACCAATTTAAGACATCCAACTCCCGATCTGCAAACTCTGCAAGGTGCTTATACCGGGAATATCGAACACCTGGAGCGGACGGCAGAACGATTGAGCATGACTTCATCAATTGACCATGCCATCAAGGAGCTCCACGATGAGCAGAAACGATCCGACAGTCGTAGGGCCTCCCTTATTTCTACACCCGATCTAAACGCACTCCAAAGGCACATGTCGAATGCCTCCTCGATTGTCGAAGTGAACAGCGCAGCGAGGTCTGGCGGATATTCCCCAGCGGGATTTATGATGTCTCCAAAGGGGTCAATGACAACAGGAAGGATGCGATCAGCTTCAAAGGGCTCAAGATATGGCACGAGACCGGAACCCGAGTTGGAAGGGAGACCCCTTGATTCGTTTGTAAATAGGTCCATTGATGAACGAGACGAAGACTCGGCTGGCACCCTTACAAAGCCAATTGTCGACCAGATTGATCGTTTCGGAGTAGCTCCAACAGGAAGACAGCAATCAAAAGACGACCGACCACCTACCCCTACTTCAGTATACACAATTGATCAAGCAGACGGCATGTTTGAAGGGTTTGATGGCGTTCACACGGAGCCACTTCCACCACCTCCCCCTCCTCCAGCACATGCATACTTTGACGAAATTAACTTCGATACCCCCTACGAGCCTGAAGAATTACAACATCCTCAAGAGATCAAACACACGAGAACAGCGTCCGGAAATGAACTTATGATGGGGGATAATTCACAAAGGAGGGCATCGACTGGGAATAGATTATCTATGGCAAGACCACAATCATACGCAGATCCGAATACTGGACAAAATATGGTTTACTATCCTGCACCTGTACCAATGATGCTCAACCTGCCACAAAAGTTGTCCAAGCAACCATCGGCAATGGCAAGGAATAAGAGGAGGTCTCAGGTTATGAGCAACATTCCCCCGGCTGCTCGCCAGTCAGCAATATGGTTACCCGACGTTCTAGAAGACGACCCAACATTAGCAGCAGACGAAGGCGTGCAGATGCAAGAATACCTACCACAACACCAGAGAGCAACCATGGGCGGGCGGAGGAACACCCAGGATATGTCGCATATGCCTGCTCAGTTACGAGCCAGCGCATTTTTTGATCTCCCAGCTCCTGCGCAGAGTGTGGAAATGAAAGAACAGTCAGCAGTCGCTACGCTGGATAGCATTCTCGACGCGTCTGCACACGCGCCCGTGAGTGCTTTTACTGACCATCATTTTGCTGGACATCTTGGTTCAGAAATTTACGGCAAGCCAAAGAATAGGAATAGTGCTAGTAGTGCTCAACTACTTGACGGGGCGAAGAAGCGAAACAGCTCTAGCAGTACCAACTTACTTGACCCTACGCACAAGAGACGAACCAGCTCTTTCAATTTATTGCGCGGCAAGCGAATGAGCAGTCAAACATTATTGATGGATCAAGAGAAGACAAAGAAGCGGTCCTCGACCTTGTCTGGGCTTGAGGCTGCGCCCAAGGGCAGAATGGCTTTGGACGACGACGATGACGATGACGAGGTCAGGAGCAATGGTACTAGGCCGTTGGACGGTTCCGACCGCGGTGACGATATTATACGTGCTAGCGGAGAATTTGCCGAAGGGGACGAGGAAGGAGAGGATGGCGAAGAGGGCGAGGAGGGTGACGAAGAAGAGGAGGAACCAGAAGAGGAAGTCTACTTTGGACCACCGACCACTCTTCTCGCAGAACTTCAATTACGAAAACAACAACAAAAACTTCGAACTCAATTACCCACCGGAGCTTATACCAGTGGAATGCATTCTACTCTTCTTCAAATGGACGCTGTGAAGGAGGTAGAGCAAAGGTCGAGACAGAGAAAGAGGGTCAACTTGGCATGGGAGGATCCTTCAATCAAACGACCTGAAGAAGTGGAAGGTAGTGATGACGATGATGTACCCTTGGCCATGCTATACTCGAAAAAGGTTCAAGATTTAAATCGCCCCATTGGATTGTTGGAACGTCGAGAGTTGGAGGATAACGAACCCCTGAGTCGAAGACGAGATCGTATTCATGGTGTTCGCCCTGCCCCTATTCCGCGAGCTACTACCATGACGAATTTACCACCCGAGGAAGACGTATCCGAGGAAGAAGGAGAAACTCTCGCACAACGAGTCCGCCGTCTCAAAGAGAAGAAGGAAGGCGCCCTCCCTCCCCCACGAACAATCAGCGGTGACTTCGCCTCCGAAATGATGAGTCAATTCGGTGGTGATGTCCTCGATCCGAAGGGTAAAGGCAAGGAGAAAGCAGCAGCGCCACCTCCAGAAGATGAAACTCTCGGTCAACGACGGGCGCGTCTGCAAGCTGAAGCTCAAGCCGCCGGACCAACGATTAATAAACGACACTCCATGGCTGACATCCTCCAAGCACATCCCCAAGCTGGTGGCAACACGCCATTGAGGGCTAAACCGTCGACTGGTCTTCTTGGTCTCCATGACATGGCTAAAGGCGGACGATCGAGTACGATGCTTAACCTCAATTCCCGGGCTCCATCTGGTGGCTTCAAGAATGGTATGTTCAACGATGGACAGGCTGGTGCTGCTGCTCCTCCGCCTCCACCACAGCAACCAGCTTATAAGAATATGTATCCTGGGTATACCGGTGCTGCGGCGCCTCAGTACGCGCAGCCTACTATGGGATACGGCGGGTATGGACAGCAAGGCATGATGCCTTATGGGAACCCGTATGCGGCTATGGGGATGAATATGAATATGAATTTTATGGGGGGCATGAATGGAATGAATGGCATGGGGGGAATGAATATGCAACCTAATCCTATGATAGGCATGGCGGGGATGCAGGAGCCGTTGAATCAGGGGCAGATTGAGATGGTGGAGAGGTGGAGGCAGAGCGTTATGCAGTGATTCTGCTTTGCTTCCCTCCTGTTGCTCTTGTAAATCTTTGGTTCCGACCGACCGACCCCGACTTATCTGGGTACTTTTTCAAGAGGGAAAATTATTTGTTTCCTTTTGGTAGAAGGTTCTTAGGGAGTTTGAAGAGGGAGGGACCCTTTTTAGAGGGATGGTGATTCATTCACTGGATACATATGATGGTTGTAAGGATGGAAAATAGAATTAGAATTTCTTTTCTTTTCCTTTCTTTTCCTTTCTTTTCCTTTTATTTTCTTCCCTTTCCTGTCGTGGACAATATTCGGCATGGCGGAGTGGTAGTTAGGGGTGGCATACATATCCGGCGTTCTTTTTCCTTCCTCTCTTTCTTTCGATTTGTATACTTGATCGCATGAGATTAAAGGGTTGGGTTGTTTGTTTGTACGAGTAGACTTGCTTCCTCTCTCTTCTTTTTTTCTTCTGTTTTTTTTTAAAAAAATCTCATAGCGTTGAATTGTATTGCTTGCATGGTATAGCGGGTTTGGTTGGTAATATTTGGTTTGCGCATTCATTGGGTGGGAGTTAGAGTTTTTTTTTTGGAAGAGGGGGGGGAGAGGGAGGGATGTATTAGTAGGATTTGGGTATAGTGGTATAGGGTGTATGTAATTTGAGAAAAGAGAATGGGGAAGGGAGGGGTGCGTTGGTTTTGAGGAGATTGGGAGAGAGGGGAGTTTGAGATGGGTGGGGACAGGGGGAGAGGAGAAGAAGAGATGAATAGAAGAGAAGAATAAATATCAATATTAAATCCCGTATATACTATCTCTTTTTGGCTGTGAGTTTGTGGGTTTGTGCTTGGTGAGTTTTGTGGTTTGTGCTTGGTGATTTGGCTTAGTGAGTTGTGCTTGGTGATTTGGATTGGTGACTTGGTTTTTCATTTGGCTTTGCCTTTTGGCTTACTTTGGTAGGGAGTTTGGAAAGTACGGTGTTTTTAATTGTGGGGAACTATGAACTGGGAATTGGGAATTGGGATTTAGGCTTTGGGATTGATTTATGGGGACTTGAGGTGGATTTGGGGGATGTGAAGGGGGTTGGGGGTTGGAGTTGAGACTGAGGTTGAGGTTGTGAGGTTAGGAGGCTGTGAGGTTGTGAGGTTGTGATGTTTATGAGGAATTGAGGGGGGATGAGAGGAAGAGGGAATGGAGGAATTCTAAGGACTCTTCGGGTATATGAGTTGAGGAGACAGTTGGTGGTGAGGTGGAAAGGTTACTAGTTGTTGGAGGTGGGAGATGGGATGATTTTGGTCGGAGATGCTTTTTTTCCTTCTTTTTTTCTCTTTTTTTCCCCAGCAAATCGGGATTTTAGATTGTGAGGAGTTAGAGAGCAAGGGAGTTGGATAGTAAGGGAGTAGGTAGCGGTTGAGATGCTTTGGCGATGGGGTGGTTTGATCAGAGGGTCAAGGGGGGGGTCTTGCTATATTACTTTAGTTGAGAAGGTACCCAGAGAAATGGTTAGTTAGTGAACAGAGAAGAGAGGGAACTTTTTGTTTTTAGGGGTGGAAGGGGGGGTTATGTTTGGTTTTTGGGGGGACTGGAGGAGGTTGGGGGGGGCGGTGTAAGGTGAAACTTCCATAGGAGAGAGACGAGAAAACGTTTTGTGGATGAAGATATAGGATTAGATTGATTTCTTCTTGTGTATAAATGAAGACGTGATTTCTTATTAGGTAAAGGTAGGGGTTAGTATTATGGACATCCATTTAAATCTCTGAGAAAATGTTTGTGATAGTTTCGCTTGATTTTAAATAGAAGTTGTCCTCAGAAACATGTACTAGTCGCTACCCCACAAACAAGGAAAAGCTTCACTATAATCATCCCATAGCACGTCACACAAATACTTGGTAGGTACCGCTCGGCGCGCTCTTTCCATTTCACTCCAAGTATCCCTATCAACATTTTCTCCGAGCCACCAATACAGAGTTGTAGGATTCTTTCTTAGCAAACCTTCTTCAAATAGCAAGTATTCAGTTAGATCCCCCTGTTTCTCCCCGTCGAAATCATAACCTTCAACTATATCGTCTATCTCTTTCTGAATTTGAAATTCAATTGCTTCTAGGGGACTTTCCAACGGTTTTGTTCTTATAATAACTTCTTGAAGTCGCTGCTCAAGAATTCCATCAACCCGCCTTGCACATCTTGACCAAGTCTGCCTATGTCCGTAGCCTACTACAAGTATTTCGGGGGGTTGAAAGTTCAATGGGGATATTATTTTGGCAAGCTGGTCTCCAAAATCAATGTCTCGTAAACTTTGTGCTAAGCGTCGTAAAATTTCGTTTGCCGTGACTTTTAAGAGAATAACATTTCCCTCCCTCGAGAGGTTATACAAATGGCTGGAAACTCTCTCTAGAGGATAACCGAAAGAGTCTCGGATTGCTCCTTGTCGCAAGAAACAGTAAATCTCTTGAGTCAAGTCTGCTTTGTGCTCGAGGAAGGTTTGTAAAGTTTGTAGAATCCTAACGCCAATGTTTCCGACAAAACTAATATTTCCCCAAAAACCTTCCAACAGCGACCCAAGGAATGTAACGAATGGGTTGCAATCGGTCATGAATGCATCGTATCTCGATGATAGATGCCACTGAGAAATATCTCGGGGTGCGCAGCCCTGTGACAAAAGGAAGTCAATTGTATCGAAACAGTCAGTGACAGACCAATCTGTTGGCCTGAGAGACCGAGAGGCATAATCCAAGAGAAATGCCTTATATTCCTCTGTGTATATATTCGATTCACGAAAAGATAGAGAAACAAAATCTTTCAGACTCTCCCTGGCGATTTCACCAAGGACGTCGTGTCTCTGGCTGAAACAGGAAGCTGGCATATCTAGCAAAATTGAATGCCAAGCTTCTACCCATCTAAGTTTGGTTGCCTTTGGGAGTTTCGAATAAATTTTACGTAGCCCCCCTGGCCATCCGTAGTGGAGATATGATTGAAGAGAGCAGATTCTTTGGTTGCCGATACACTGTGGGGACAGAAAAGTCCAACTTCGAAGAAGCCAGGAATGAAGAATAGCAGCCAAGCGCAAGTCTTTCGGGAGCTTATCTTCGTTGAGGATACTTCTGCCCTCGGGTGTCTCGAGAAGGAACTCTCTAGCGGTGCGGTGAATGAAGATGACTTCCATGTCTGGGTACAGAAATTCTCGTCCTGGTTTGGGAACCTCACTGTATAGTCTTGGGGAAAACTCCAGTAACCCAGCACAACGAATTTGTATACCGTGGTAGTGCTTTTTGCAGTCAGGGCCTATGGATTCCAAAGGAGAACTAAATATTTTCCCATCTCGCATGGGATTATCAATGGCTTCTCGTGCTAAGGAAATGTGGCCAACAGTAGGTATCATTGGTTGATGACCGGTCCTAGAGTAGTATGTAACAAGGCGTTGATTAGAATATTCTATAACTAGGTTGAAGTAAAGAGCAGCTTCGGCTTTGTAAAGCTGCTCGTCATCATTGAGGCGACTCCACATTGAACTATACAGATCCTTCAAGTCTCTAGGCAGCGACTCGAGTCGTTTTTGAATAGTCTCCGCAGTATCCTCGTTGCACTCTGCCCGTTTAAGGCTTTGGATAGCTAGATAGGCCCAGAGAAAGACGCCTTCGGATTTTTCAACAATGGTCCACGCAAGACGCTGATTTGGTGTAGGATAAAACCGTTTCTGCCTTTCGTATGACCATTCTGTTTCATGCGCTGGGTTCAGTATGTTTCCAGAAGCACAATTCTCTGAGTCTTTGAAGTTATTGAAAGTGTATCGGTATATATCTGGGGCTGTAAGATTGTGCAAGTGAAGTAGGGGGTATGCTGATAACTCCTTCTTAAACACCGCCTCTCCTCGACTTGAGACACACAGCTTCATACTTCGGTTGTCAATTAGACGAATATCGCGAATAAGTTTCAGTAATTCCTCAGGCCCATCTTTGGTGTGTATTTCATCCAATCCATCGACAAAGATACATAGGCGTCGTGTTTTCAAGACATGCTGTAGAATGCTGAAGAAGGATGCACGGAGTTCTCGTTCAGACCAGTCTGAGTCAGAAGACTTATTTTTCGTCGCTGGGAATAAGTTTAGCAGATGTGCCATTAGCGCATTTCCGTTATATTCCAGGAGTTGGTGAAGGAGGTTGCAAAGAAGTCCTTTGATATTGTGCTGCATGGGATTTTTCCCGATGAGGTAAAAGAAGTGCCAAAGTAAGATAGTTTCCCCTTCTCTTCCATGATCTAACACGCTTTGCGTTTTTGGATTTGTGTAAAGAAGTCTCATCAGAGTACTTTTCCCAGCCCCAGCTTTGCCGCAAACCCAATAGAGTTGTTCATCGGATTCCAGCCATCTGCGGAAACTGGCCCAAGCTCTTTGCTTGGTCTTGTATGTGATATTTTCCAGAACCCAATCATCGTCTCCTTGATCATAAATGTTGTTATCATGATAAGTCTGCCCCACAATGCGTGGAACCTGTTTCGTAGTGTCATCTTGTGAGTCGAGAGAAGCTACTCCCACATGAGGCGCTTCAGTTGATTCGAAAAGCCAGTCAAAGGATTCGTAATGCGCTTCTCGGATGTTATTCAAACGCTCATTTCTGCCGCTGAAGTTCAAACTGTCTAAGAGTTTCTCTCTCTGTCTTTGATCAAGTTGTATTGCCGTTGACTTGGAAAATTCCTGCCTTGTCTTGTCGCTCTCATCACGTACAAGTGTGTTCATCTCCTCGTGTTGTCGTGACACATGTCCATCGGTAATTTCTCGTTGTTGTACTACCGTATCTTGCATAGCCTTGGTATTCAATTTTATGAGATCTTCAAGCTTGGTATAACCGAGTCCGTATTTCCTAATAAATTCCTGGAGGGTTCTGTTGAGATTTTGAAATTCTTCTCCATTTTGCTCTTGAAGCGCATCTTGTTTTGCGCTTTATCATATTAGCATGGTGTCATATCTTAGGTGGAGTCTGATACGAGCTTGTGATAGACTTTGGAAATTGGGGATAGGTAGCGTTATAACCCCCTAGAATAATTCGAAATTCCTCCAAATGTTTAGAAAGTCCAGCCCCATCGTTTCAGAGCCTGGGAAAAGAATTGATATTATCCTACAGTCTGCAGTAACGAGGGGCAATTGTGTGGGAAATTAACGCGAGAGTGGTTCAAGCAATTTTCTCGAATAATTCCAGAAAATTGTCAGCCATGTCATTCTGACTCTCTTGCCTTGCTCACGAAGCACCTTGTCTTCTTGTGGCTTTCGGTAACTTACTTGTTTTGAAATACTCGTAACATCATTGGTTTCCTTCGTGTCTGGTTCTTGAAAAACAGGAACGAAAACTCACCAGAGCCGAACTAAAAGTTGGGTCTCCAACACATCCTTACAGCCCATCAAATTCTTTTCAATCTTGTCCAATTCTCTCTTGTTCCAGCTCATTTTCACTGTCAAAGCCAACGCTTTCAACCCCTTCCTTTTATTGCCAGTAACCTTATACTTCTTTGCTTCAATTCGAACTTTCTGGGACGCTCCCGAGCATTTTCGTGCTAGTTGAACGAGGGCAGCCTCGTCACGCGTTGCAGGCTGAGGAAGAACCCCCAGGTGGTTTTCGAGAGATGATACGGTAGCTTCGAGGTCTTCCGCCAAGGTGGAAAGCCCGTCGTCGCTAGAGCCATCATAAATCCGCCGACAGGTCGAAATAGTTTCGTGACTGAAGCTGATAACTTGCATGACATTACAAGCCAGCCCCAAAATTGCGAGAGCTTCGAGGCCAGACATCGCTAACTGCTCTGAAATGCTCTGGGATATCTTACTATCGTAAAGGAACTTGGCGTCGAAGTTGTTTGAGAGTGTAGCTCACTGTCGCTGTGAGGATGTTGAGAGCAGGATGTTGACGGCATAGCCTATTTCATCAGCGCCTAAGCCACTATCGATAACTTGCATGATTTATTTGATTGGCGAAATAAATGGCATGGTGATGGGTGGGTGGGTGATACAAGGCTGTCCTCATGCAGGCGTTTACCAAATAGTTTCCAGCTTGTAAAAGCGGCATTCAATAGTTTTCAACTGTTGAGCGGTAGTTGTCATCAAGGGAGATAATTCAAATTCAACGCAGGTTAATATTATCCCAGTTACCTTGCTGAACAGAAAATTTAGACCCAGTGTTGCTTTAGTGATACTCGGGAGAGGAGAGGGTCGTTAAATACAGGGGGGTGAGCGGGATTCCCTATTTGGGCCACGACTTTAGTGTCTCTGGTGCTGACTTTGCCAAAACTGATACAGCTAGTTCAAACTTGAACACGACTAAATTTAATCATATAAATTCTTAAAATTTTAGAATATGCTGTAGCTTATAGCCTTCATATATACAATGCATAAAAAGAAAACTTGCTTTTTTATAAAGTTGTAATAACCCCCTGGCAAATATTGCTGCGCAAGGGGTAGACGCCGTAGTTGTCCCACTTTGTAGCCTCCCCCTATCGGCCCAAATTTTGGAATTGTAGAAGGAATTTTGTACTTGTACTAAATACTTGATGTGACTCATTGTCAAACTAGACACCTTACGCGTACTAATGTAACGAGTTCTTACCTAATATAGGAAATATGATCGAATAATACTAGTCTACCAACTAACGATGCACTAAAGAACCATAAGTATGATTCAGACCGAACGTCTTTACTACCTGCTAAATACTTCCCTTTTATCCAACATCTCGAACCGCGCCATGAACTTTCACCAATTACAGACATCGGTTCATATAATGGCATTCTCAAATTCATCCGAAGGCGTCGAGTTCACTGCCAGATGTTTCCCAGACGTCCAGAAAGACACACGAATTATCGCAGTTTGTGGAATAACTGACCCCAAAGCTAGCCCAGAGGAAGATGGCTGGTTCTTTTCCGACTTTTTCTTGTTCTATCAGATGCTAGGTTCTAGACGTAAGTCGCGTGTTTCGCGCCCTTGGTTGTTTTACCGATGTTCAATTCGATTACCCAAAGGGGTTTGGAGAACTGAGCTCCTCGAGAATATTTGGGACGAAAGTAATTTGGTAAAATCTCTTTAGTTCCAAGGCTTACTCGGACAATTAATCCAACTGGCTTGGTTTATTCATTGTTCGGGAAGCGTTCAGATGAAGTTTCATTGGAAAGGTCCCTGAGCCAAAGTGACATTTAAAAATCCAGCAGCCACTTATATAATTCACTCGGCAGCTACTAACACACACATAGCCGAACTTCCAAACCAGAAATGGCTCGCATGTTGCTCACCCAGCGACCTCATCCACAAACACGAACGTTACACCCACGGCGTCCCAAATGGAATCCCAGGCGATCGAAGAGTAGTAATGGATAACAACCTACTCCCAGAAGACGAAACCAAAGCCGGATTTCTCATTTTCAAACAAGAAGAACTACTCGACAATTTCCTTGAAAAGCTCGAATCCGAAATCGAAGAAGCTGCGAAAAACAAACAGCCAGTACTGATCCTTATATTTTGCAAAGGAGAGGAAGAAACGACCGGGCTTTGTATCGGTCGGGATGAGAAAGGCCGCTTGACGAAGGAATTGCCTCGGTCGAAACTCGCTTCTGTCTTGAGAAAGGAGGTACGGACGACCGTGATTTCGACATCACGCTCTGCAGGCTGGCTTATGAAACCGAATTGGAATGAGCATTTGGATTTCAAACCTACATTCGAATTGTTCACAACAGCTAGATCTGGAAACCCGACTCTTTTCTCGGCATTAAATCAGATTACCGGACAAAAATCTGGAGAGAGTATTTTGGCGTCATGTCTTCTCGATTCCGAAATGATGACTTCTATTATGGTGGAGGAAATGAATGACAAGGGACAGCCTACTGGAAGTATGAAGGAGATACTCACTTCCATCCGAGAAGATAGCGAGGGACAAGAATTTAAGTATTTGAAATATGATTTGAAAAGTCAACTCGTTACCGAATGCAGAGCACGACAGGGTTCTATATGGGACATACACGGTATCTCCTTCTCCCCTGACGATGATCTTTGGACCCACGCAGCAAGAAGAGAAAGGACGGGAATTCCTCTATCAGATTTCAAGGAAAAGTGGGAAGGCTTACTGGAAGCTCCACCGATAAAAATCGTCTACCCAGGCCCGGCTGAGGACGCTTGCGGTTCACATCCCCTCGTCGGCTCCGTCATGTCAAGAAGCTCCAGGGCTTTCAATAGCATGGTCCGAGTCAAGGCAGCGAGATACTTGAACTCCAACCCGGGTCCTGATAATGCGGGAGGCAACGTCGCCTCCATTCCAATTTCTTCTGGATATGCCAAGGAAAGCAATTCGAACTGAAAGAACTTTACGCACTCAGCGAAACATTGGACTACAGATGGGGTCAGATCAGCCTCGCGGAACTATATTGTTACGCTCTGGGAATAGGTGTTTCGGAATCTCAACAGAAGGAAAAGTTCCAACAACACGACTGGTTTCTTTCTCTGCAAGATAAAGAAACCCACGAGCGTTCGGAAGCTTCTGAAGCTCTTTATCAGAGATATGAGGAGATTCATAGTGAGATTTTCTTCACACCTGGGCCTTTCGACAGGCCCCTACGCGGTCAGGGGTTTGATTACTCGAAACCTAAGGAGTATTTGGCTGTGAGACTTGCCGAGAGCTCGTTAACAATGGAAAAAATTCGTAAAAAGTTAAAGGCTCTTGCACAATGTGTGTATGCCGAATTCGTATTCTTTCAGTCACTAACTGTCACATAGTTAGATTTGAAGAGGCAAGGCGTGTAGCTCTTTCACCGCTTGGAAGGTCTATTCTCAATCAACCTGGAATAAGAATGAAGCGAGAAGAGCTATACAAAGCTTCGGACAGACTGAAGTACAAACTTCAACCGCCTTAGATAGGCCACCTGGAAACTTAGACTGGGAAGAGAGAAGAAGGAGCGTCGCAGGTATGCTTTGAAATGGCTGCGGAATTAATCGAACATTTACTAATATTGAGCAGGGTGACCCTGGATTAAAGGTCCGACAGGAGTTCTTAGAAATTAACTAGGATAACATTAATCCAGTTATATAATATTGAATTTCAGGATATTCGAATCAATCCTCAAGGTATTAATCGAAGAATCAAGCGATTAGCGTGGAGGGGTTCTGTACTTGAGTAGTTGACCCTCCACTTGTGGGGTGTGATCGCTAGGATTGTCCGCTAAAGCTTAGGGGCTTCAGTGTGCCTGCAATATCTCATTTTATCTATATTTCAGGTTCTCCCGTTTCCGACTTCGAAGTGCAAAGCGTGCATATGATTTTACAAAGTCTTCTCGACAAGTATAGCAAAAGACCTAGATATCACCCAAAAACAGAAGAACTTGAAGTAAAATAAGTGCAAATATATTCACTACCCCGCTCCCTATTTTACACCTCCCCCACCTGTCCGTCTATACACCCCTATATTCTACACTCACTTAACATTAAACCAAGCCATCTCAAGCAACGCATCCCTCGCCTCATCATTCCCCCAATCAATCCCAATCTCCACACTCTCCCCGCCCCTCTTACTCAACACCACCAATCCCTCGCCCCTAAAAAACGCAAGCGCGCCATTCTTCCCATTCCCCGCAGCCGTGATCCGATAAAGCGGTCCCTTCTCACTCATCACCTTCTTCTCCGCCAAGAACTGCAGATCATTCTCCATACACCAGTCCTCGAGTTTCTCACGGAAAGTCTTCTCTTCCTGTACTTGCACCTTTACCGGCTCTGGAGCCGGAACAGGCGAGGGGCGACGCGAGGTGGTATGAGGTTTAGATGGCAGAGGTAGGGTTGAGACTTTCGAGCCGAGATCAAGTGCTGCAATGATCATTTCGTGACCTCTGGTAAATTCCGCCTCGATGGAGGGGAGTTTATTAATTCCAGCAGGAAAAACAGAATCCCGCCACCACTCAAACCATTGTCCGATTTCTTCATTGGGTCCCACTTCCGTAAGCCACTGATGCAAAACAGAATGCCACATAGGAAACACAGTTTCCACGATAACCTGTCCGACCACTTTGGCCTTCAGGATCTCCTCCCAAGCAAAGACACCCTGGAGAGCGGACATGTATGGTGCCTGATCATTAGGATCCACCACAAAGTTCTTCGGATTCTTCAGGAACCGCGCCATGCTAGGGAGAACGTGATTCATGATAAGAGGAGTCCAGTGATCGTTACCCGGCTTTGGACACAGAACTTCCCGCCATTGTTTTAGACCAGGCACAACGCCTTTGTGGAAATCCCAGCTGTCGACTAGATGTCGGAATTTACGCTTTATATCGCTTACTAGACCGGTAGAGCTTTTTGGGTCGGCGTGATGAGTGGGGAGGTACTGGAGCCAGGGGAAAAGCCACAGATGAGGGAGTTCGTGGGATCTTCGTTTTCGAGGATTCCAAGAGGAGACTCCTTCGTTTAATTTGGCGACTATTGCTTGATCATACAATAGTGAGCGGATGAAGCTTGGGAAAAGTCCGTCCCAGGCTTCGAGGAGGGTGAGTAGGGTTGTGGGTTGGTGAACGTTCCATGTTTGGTTTATGGCGGAGACAATTTTTGGGAATATGACTTTGTAGATCATACTTTCGTATGCAGTTGTTGCTTTAGTCTTACGGTGTATCCCATTTAGACTTCTGTTTTTGCTGATATCGCGGTTTGAAGCAACACCCAGTATATGGCGAATTTTGTGTAGCTGAGGTACCAACCCATTCAACTTGGGATCTTCAAGTGGTTGCCACCCTTCTGTTGCGCGGACTAGAAATGGATGGACAGCAGCTACTGCAGTATCTGATAATTCCCCGCTGACATCTGAAACTTGTAATTCGTCTGCTTTGATGAGAGATTCGATAATCGGGTCCCATTGTCCGTCTTGAGAAGCTTGCAATATCTCTTGAGCTGCATCAACGAAGATTTTGAATTGATCAAGCTCTGCTTGTAATTCGTTAATACCTTGCTGTTCTTGTAGAATCTCCATCCCAACATAAGCTTTTCGCTCATCAAGATTCTTCCATTCTTCCACGTGGGCTGATAATTCATTCTGCGCTCGTCGAGCCAATTTCTTATTTTCAATTTGCTCGACGGTTTCCGTTCTCTCCTTTCCAGCAGTTGGGGTCAAAAGTCCAGAAGTCGAAGTGAGCAGTCTTTGGCCCGGCCCTGACATGTCCAAAATAGGAGCAAACACATCCGGAATTTCTAAACCAGGAGCAGCCCTCTGAACCTCCTCCAAAGTACGAAACTTGGGTTTTGGAGCTCTCCTAGGCGTACTCATTCCACTCATTGCACCACTATCCATCCCACTGGTTTTTGGCTTCCTCCGCTTCTTCTTCCTCTCCTCATCAGAATCCTCATATTTCTCCCCCCGTATATTCGCCTGTCGTTTCTCCTCCTCAATCTCCTGTCTCGATTTCTCCTTCACAGCACCAAGACCAACACCCTGCGGTCTTTGCACAACCTCAATAACGCCACTTCTCCCCGTCCCCTCTTTCCCTAGTCCCTGTCCCTCTTTATATCCCATCTTCGCCATCATCCTCGCAGCAAATGATCCCGCATTTATAGGCGCACCTCCAGGAGGCGCATTCTTCCCCGTGCCTTTCGAGGAAACCGGCGTCGAAAACGCACTCGGACGAGCAATTCTAGGAGTCGATATTTCCTCCTCATCATTCTGTAATATCGGCACCGCTGCAGAAGAAGGAACAAACCCTCTTCCCAGAGGCGTCCCCGTCTTCGGTCCATCCCTAGACCTCCCCACCGCAGGACTCTGAAATCCAAGACCCCTCGCACCCAACCCCGCAAACCCCAATCCCCTTGGTTTAGCATCTTCTTCTTCCTCCTCCATATCCACATCCTCGTCTTCTGCTTCTACTTCTTCCTCCTTTTCATCGTCATCCTCATCCTCTTCCTCATCCAAATTCTTCTGCCCCGTAGAAACAAAAGCCATCCCCTTCCCCCTCAAAGTCTTCTTCTTCCACTTCCTCCCCGGCCCTTCATCTTCGCTCTCCGATCCGAAGATTCCCATAGCCGCGCTCTCCTTCGCATCGCGACCGGTTCGCCTTCGTTTTCGGGGGTTGTAGCCTGCGAATTCTTCCGCGTGGTGATCATCCTCGTCCTCCTCCGACTCGGACGAGGAGCCGTGGGCGAAGGCGTGCATGGATGCCATTTTATCGAGAGATTGGGTAGAGGGTTGATGAATGCGAATGTTTTCTTGGACGATTGTCGGGTCAACAATTATCAGAGGGGTGTGTAGCCTTGCGATTTCTTGCCTTTTCTTGCCTTTGATATAAGGCTTCAGCACAAGGCTGACAATTCAGCCTTGTAGGGGTAAATTATTTTGAACGAGGTGAGAGAGACCTCATTACCCGTGTTTCAGCAACAAACTCAGGTGGTTGATTATTTCAATTGATTCGAAGAATTCCCTTCTTCTTATACAAATGCTAGCATAAACTCGTGATATTTCGTAGCCAACTCTCTTCTAGAGCGTGCACCTGCAATTCGTCGTGCCCCAACTCCCCCCAACCAACTCCTTTTGACAGACCATATCAGTTCAAGGTTCTTTCATGAGGCAAAAACTCTCACATTCAAGTCGACACTCCCAGTAGCGATGACACACCGTATACCAACTTTGATTGTGTCATCCTTCTTCACTCCGTTTGTTGCTCCATTTTCTCCATTCGTAGGTGGGGCCTCTTTTATCACGCCTGGGGCCCACCGAATACAGCTGACAAAATGACCATGCGACTCATCCAATGTTTTGACCATTTTACCTTCCTGTGAAAGATCCCAACATCTCAAGGTCTTGTCATCAGAAACACTGAGTAGGTACTGGCCGCCGGGGTGGAAAACTAGACCCCTCACCCAATTCTCGTGTCCAGTGAGTGTCTTGATCAATGTTCCTCGAGCATCCCATAATCGAATGCTCTTATCTCTTCCTCCTGTGGCAACAAATTCCGCTGAACTGCTAGAAGAGGGTGGTTTTTTCATTCCTGCAAGCGTTGCCAAATGCCCATAACTAGCTGGTGGCGCAAATATACAACACTCCACATAATGTTCGTGGCCCAATAGCGTTGCTTTCGGTTCCCCAGAAGAAGAGTCCCATATCCTAGCGGTCTGGTCATTTCCTGTCGACACCAGCCATCGTCCATCGAAAGAAGGCGAAACATCTCGAACCCACTCTGCGTGGCCCCGTATCGTTTTAACACAATATCCTGTTGATACATCCCAAATACGAAGCGATTTGTCCCGACTGGCTGACACCAGTAGATTTCCAGAAGAGGGTGACCCGGCCGCACCGCTAGGTATGAAACGTACAGCCGACACTGAATGGTCGTGTCCTGGGAGTGTTCGAATATTTTTGTATTCGTCGCTTGGATCCCACAGTTTTATCGTAAGATCGCTCGAGCATGATGCCAGTAGAGTCCCTCCGCGTGGTCCGCCAAAATCAACGTCCAGGACTGGCCGTGTATGCCCCTTCACAGTCCTTTCCAATTCGCCCAATTCCCAATCCCAAATTTTTATAGTGTAATCCTCTGAACCAGATGCGAGAGACGAGAATACCGGGTGGAAAGCCACGCATGTGACGGGCTCCCTGTGTGATTGTAAAGTATGCCTGGCTGGTGAACGAGGGAGCCAGGTCGCAGGGTCGGTATTTCTTTTCGAGAGAGATGTAGGGGTCGCGGAGTCGATTTCGGACTGTAGACTAGCATTTCTTGATTCCAACTCCATTATCTGCGAACCAAAGATCAGCCTTCATGTTCTTCTCGATATCCAGCCGATGGGTCCCACCTTTTTCTGCAACCGCACAACAGACGTCCATTTCTTCTCCAGCAGGCCTTCATATTTCTTACTGGTTGCCGCATCAAAGGTTTCCCCTATCTGGAGTTCTTCCCGTAACGCTGCTGCACTATTGGGAAGGTCGACGGAGGTGAGGTAGGCTATCATAGACTTATGACTGGCTCGGATTAGAAGCTGCGGGCGGTGTAATGCATGCGGGGTGACTTACAGCTCCTCAGCTTGCCGTGAAGTCAAGAACTGGCTCATGGTGATCGCAGAATTCGATACATGAAGCTCGTCAGTCGGTCGGGGTGCGCCTGAGGCGATGCCCCTCACTGTCTGGTCTGTGTACCAAGAGCGGTGCCGTGAACGTGGGCAATAGCAAGAGCAAGCAAGCTAGGTATGGAGGCCTTCAAGGTACCGAGATCGAGGTCAATTGCGGGTTTGTGGGTGTAGGACGGATCTGGGAGGGAGGATTGGGATTTTGAGTTGGTCTCGGGAGTCTTGTGAGGTAGGTTGGAGGTTGTGCTGGATGACGCTTTCTCATGGTGATGGGAGTTGTTACAGGATCGGCCTGGGCTGGGAATAAACGACCCTGCGCAGGGCTACGAGTAACAACTTTTTGGGGTCGCCGTAGTGACCCCAAACAAATCAATAACACATCCACATCCTCCACCAAATACTTTTCCCAAGTACCAACCATAAACACCACCCACCATCTGGAACCCGCTGGCGCTCTGATCTATTCGCGCCTCAACACTCTACCTGCGCATCTCACGAACCTCTCACGAATCCCATATTGATCCTCTCTCGACTGTCTTCCAAGACCGTCTCGCACTAGACACTACACATTAGCTGCTCGATTTGCGCCTCTTTGTCTAGGTATGCGACTCCCCTCGTAGTTTCTTTTCCAGCATAGCAAAGCTGCAACACAATGGCCTCAAATTCCATTGCCCCGATCCCTCGATTTACCCTCGCCCGGGTGCCACTGCGTGGATGGCGGGGCACCTCCCAACACTGTTGCGCGAGCTAACCAAAACGCGTTCCAGGTCTGCAATCCCTCTCCGAACATACCGTCAAACCGAGAATCCCCAACATGGCGGACGCACCAGAGGAGGACTTTAGTTCTCTTCCGCTTCCCGATAGATTCCAGCACAAGGTACATTCTACCCCTCCCTCGACATGCCATGAGTTGGGACACCAACTAACGTCATGCATAGGCGTGGAAAGTCCGTAAAGATGGTTATGTAGATGCAGCAAATCAATTCGCACTTACACCAGACGAACACGCCCCAGCATTTCGACCCTTTCTACAAGATCCTGGACTATGGAAGGGGGCGGCTGCGGATTCCAATGTAGCGGCACAACAAGAGGGTGTTGCGGCATTGTGTGCCTTTCTAAAATTTGGTGGCCGCGAGGGTTGCACAAGGTATGTCAGTCTTGTGAATTCTGGTAATGGAATCTGACCGCAATTTCTATAGAACTAGGAGTCATACAATCCAGCCTCTGATGGAGAAAGGTCTTGCTTCTACCAGAGCAGCCACCAAAACCTCATCCCTGGAAGCCATTTTACTATACATCGAATTAGATACTGCCGGCCCAGTAATCGAAGAATTACTTCCCGGTCTTTCAAACAAACAACCAAAAGTCATCGCAGCAACACTAGCGGCATTGACAGCTATATTCAAAAACTATGGTTGTAAAACTGTCGACCCAAAGCCAATTCTCAAGGTGTTACCCAAACCATTCGGCCACGCAGACAAAAATGTACGAGCGGAGGCGACCAAATTGGCTGCGGAGCTGTATCGATGGTTACGAGAAGCCATGAAACCCATGTTTTGGGGGGACCTGAAGCCCACACAACAAACGGAGATGGAAGCACTTTTCGAGAAGGAAAAAGGAGCACCCATGCCGAAACAGGAACGACTACTTCGCTCGCAGCAAGCCGCTATGGCACGAGCACCACCACCAGGCGCAGAGGACGAGGAAGAAAATGAACCGGAAGCCGAGGCCGTGGAAGTCGACGTTTATGATTTGGCTGAGCCCCAAGATGTACTTGCGAAGGTCGCACCAGATTTCCATGATCAATTAGCATCAACCAAATGGAAAGAACGTAAAGATGCACTTGAAGCTCTATTCCAGGCATTGAATGTTCCAAGAATCAAGGACGGCGACTTTAACGAAATAATCAGGGGCTTGGCGAAATCCATGAAAGATGCCAATATTGCTGTTGTAATCCAAGCAGCCCAGTGTATAGAAGTCCTTGCAAAGGGACTAAGAAAGCCTTTTTCAAAACATCGTTCGGTTATCATGGGCCCAATGATGGAGAGACTCAAGGAGAAGAAGGCTACGGTCCAAGAAGCTCTCGGTACGGCACTAGACCAGGTCTTTACGGCAACTAGTCTTACGGATTGTATCGAAGAGATACTTGAATTTCTCAAACACAAAAATCCTCAGGTAAAGGAGGGCTCGATGCAGTTTTTGACTCGATGCTTGAGCAATACCCGGGAGGCACCAATCAAAACTGAAGTAGCTTCTATTTGCGAATCGGCTAAGAAGTTACTTGCTGAATCGGGCGAAACTTTACGATCTGGTGGGGCAAAAATACTGGGCACGGTGATGAAGATAATGGGTGAGAGAGCTATGGGCCCTTATCTTGAAGGTTTGGACGAGATCAGAAAGACAAAGATCAAGGAATACTTTGACGTGGCAGAAGTCAAGGCAAAAGACAAGCCAAAGCCAAAGGCCCCTCCACCGGCTGCCAAGGTCGCACCAGCAGCAGCACCTCGAAAGGTGGTCAAGAAAGTGCCTGCTGGTACCAAGAAACCTGCGCCAAAGCCCGCCCCAGCTAGTGTATACGCTCAAGAAGCCCCTTTGGCTCCACAGCCAACGGCGAAATCGAAACTCGGTGGTCTAAAGGCTCCTGCGGGACTCAAAGCTCCATTGAAGCGTGTTCTCCCAGGTCCAGGCGGTGCTGCTTCGACTGCCTCCCCTGCACGACGTCCTGTTGTTCGACCAGAGACACCTGAAGAAGAACCACCACCACCCCCTCGTTTGGGTGTGGGTGGAAGAGGTCTCGCGGGTCGTTCTCTTGCTAAAGCACCGTCTTTGGCCGCTCCTCCAATGTCTTCCATGTCACCTCCGCCAAACCCAGGTATGTCTGCTGCTGATAGAGCCGAGTTAGACGAGCTTCGCCTCGATAAAGATCGTCTCCTGCGACAAGCCGACGATCACCGCCAGGAACGATCGAAGCTCAATTCCGAAATTGGCGAATTGAAAAACCAAAATGCACAATTGATTGAAGACCACACTAGAGATGTTCTCTCCATCAAAGCGAAAGAGACACAACTCGTCCGGGCGAGGTCGGACTGTGAAGCAGCTGAAGCCATGTGTGGTCAGTTGCGAAGAGAGATGGAGAGACTGAAGCGCGCTCTTACAACTGCGGAACGCGTGAACAGTCCACCCGCAAGTCTACCTAGCCCAAATCGTGACGCAGCAAATGAAGAAAATGGCATTTACCGCGATACGGGTATGTATGGTGGAGGCCAGGATCGACCAGGATATGGAAACCCAAGAGCAAGAATGTCGTACACATCTACACTTAGCGAGGAGAAAGAAAACACCGGTGATGGTCTGTCGGCTCAATATGGGCGTGCCAAATTGAGCCCAGAATTAAGGAACGGCCGAAATAGCGCTGCCAGTGGTAGCGCAGGAAGAAGTAGTCCGGCACCGTCATATACTTCTCGAATAGCTCGCGATCCAAGTAATGACAGCGCGAGAGATGGTGGTAGTGGTCAGGGTGTTGAGAGTTGGAAGAGAGCTGCAGAAGTGACGAGCGCTCTGAAATTGAAAATTGAACAGATGAAGGCAAGTACGCCCCCCCCCCCCCCCCCCCCCCCACCAAATTCTACTATGAAAAACACTAACAGAATCCCGTCCAGGCAAGACAAGGTCTCTCGCGACCATGAGAGGTGACAGTATCATAATTATACCCCTTTCGAGCATTTCGAGCATTTCTGGCGATGGGGAAATAGGGTCATTGGTGTTTTGTGTTCAAGGTTCATTGTTGGTGTTGGTTGCTTGCTTTTGGTTTGATTACGCGGCATGGAATCAACCATCACTCACAAGCATTCCGTGGAGAATCCATGGACGGATAATACCATATTGCTTTTGACACGACTTATGATTGGATGGGGGTGTGGCCGAGTTGTTTATAAACACATGTGCTTCTTGTTAATTAATACATGTTTTTGTTTTTGAAGCGCATCAGACTTTTCTGTAAATAATTTCCCTCTGTCTTACTATTCGTGCCCTTGGATTTGTCTCGCATGTAGCTGTCTTTTTTCAAATGTCCTCTGGTCGTCTTCAATGGCCTGTCTTGGTGCGGTCTAGTGGCCCAACCAAGTCTGCCTGCTTCATAGAACCCATTCCTCAAGCACTGTCACACAATTACACTATCTAGTGGTAGTCTAAAAAGCCCATGGTGTACTGTACGTGCCAGCAGTATTACAAGGTTCTCGAGTTGCTGGTCTGGTCAGCGCTCCGTTGCATTCGCTTCCGAGAGAGTTGCTAGGAAGGATACCAATCATATCCCATACCTTGGGCAGCAATCCGACAACTCCCCCAAGACAACGCCCCTCGAATTGGAGCAGCGAGGTGTCACACAACATGATGGAGCAGCATGAATTGCGATTTTGAGGTTACGTCTATAATTTCAGGGATTAGAGGGAAGAAACCAAAGGACCGATTTGCATGGTTCTGTCTCTCTCTGGAGGGGGCTGATGTGCGAAAGCGAGCTTGCAGACGCAAGTGTTCATCTGATGGGCGGGGGAAAGGAGGGGCGGCCTTCTCATTTGTCCTCGAGGAAGACGTCCAAGGAGGTGGGACGGCAAGTGTGCAAGTTTTTTTTCCCCTCTGGTGAGATTTTTTACACGACACTTTTCAAGCTTCTGACGGGGTGGGAGAGCTTATGGCTGCAGGATGCTCGACATAAAATGCTCCTTACGGTCTTTCGCTTGTCTTGGAGGACTACTTCTCCAATCGTTTTTCGTTGTTCGGGAAACCCCGCTTCCTTATTTCGTATGACGATGGCTTGGATGTTGAGGAGTACTTTACCATTTCTTTCCATTTGAGCGGATTACCCCATACCCATACATCTTCTGGGAAGCATGTTGAATCCTAGATATCCGAGTATCACCACATCAAAGTGATCGGATGAGAAAATTCGCTCACCGTTTGCTTTGAGCTCGCTGGGAGAGGGGGGTTGTCGTGCTGACAAGTAAGACACTTGGTTTGTACTGTACATTACCTTACATGTGCTGCGTCTCTGACGCACTTGTTTTTTCCCCCCTCCGCCAGACCGATAGTTCAAAGTCGTTCTTCGTGAGGGATGATATATTATATCGGAAGAAATATCGGTGTGAGGTTACCCTATCCTCTGTCTTGTGTGGGAGAATGGTGGGCTTGTTGCTAGGGTTTTTTGCTCACATTTCTCACGTCTTTTGTCTTTACCTCAAGGGAAGTTGCATGAATTTGATATTGCATTTCTCTTTCCCCCGGAGAAATCATTCTCTCACCGCCATCGACCCGGAAATCTGGAATTGTTTCGAGTAGACGAAGGGCTTCTATTGGAATGCCTCTCTATTGGGGAAGGTGGACGGGCTCATCGTCCTTGGGCAGGCAAAGGGTGCTTGGAAATGTGATCTATCGAGCAAAAATTTAGAGCATTCATGCTAGTACCCCTCTATCGTATGTTGGTGGGGGTCGACGACAAGTTACGATTACCATCTCTTTACTTGATTTGCCTTGAGAAAGTGGGTGTCACAGGTAAGAAAGGTACGTGGGGTTGTTTTCTAGTTTGTCATTTCTACTTGCTGACGTATACTTACCAATTGTGGAAGGAGGTTTGCGGCTTACGGTATTCTCTGTCCTGTGATGATTTGTTTTGGGGCTTCGAGTGGGTCTTGGAACTCTCAAATGATTTTTCCGTTTGATGTTTGTTCCTCAGGAACGAGGCTTATCTTGAGATACTCGGTATGTAGATTGGAAGCAGTACTTCAAATTAACGTTACAATGGCCTCAAGGTTGCTCAGATCCACCACACAGGAGGAGGCTTTCAGTCGGAAATTTCCTAGTTGCCAGAATCCCGTTCAAGTCCATGGACTCCATTTCTCGAACCCACAATACAACCACCTAGACGGCAGAAAGCTGACCACCACCTTCCAATCTCGAACTTTGCGTCTAGTTTCGAGTTTCTCCAATACCCCGCTCGTTCGAAATCACACTGTATTCTGGATGCTGTCTTGGCAACACTAAACTGAGCCTCTAAAGGGATAGCCGAAAAATACCAAAGAGGGTTAGGATTACCATTCCGAATACACGTTGTATCTGTCGACCTTGTTCTCGGTATCACCCGCCACCAAAACATTTCCCCATCTTTATATGCAGCCTCTAGCCACGCATTGAAGTCTTTGGAGCAATTCTGATCATGTGTAACCCGCATCCGACCAACCCGCGACCAGAACGCTCATGGTACAAGTACAGTACTTACGTACTTTGGATGTTCTTTCAGCTCTCAGTTTGGCGCTGCGGGTTCCTTCGTGGGAGGTACCCTACTCGGCAATAGCAATAACGTAAAAAGTCGTTCGGCAGTGTTGTGAAAGTGGTGTTGGAACCAACTGCCGTGTGTCGTGACTTCCTTCAGTACGACACTGACAGTGGGTGTAACCCTACAATCGCCCCGTTTTGAGACGAGAGTGAAATTCATTTTCCAACCTTTGGTAACACAGTCCAATCTCACATACGCCCGGACACATGGTTGTAGTACCTTGGTAGAGACGCTAACTGAGAAGGAGATCTCATCAGATTCGTATAACTCCACGAGGATCGTCGAACTTCCCCAGAGTTCCCAGCGGTCAAAGCAGAACTTCATTTCATGTTGATGACAAGTCAACTACCAAATATTCGGTAGAACTTGGTGTCCATAGATTTGGTTGTAACGTACTAGGTCGATGTCGGTGAAGGGGGCAAGCAAATCATCGTCGGGCTCGCCAATGTTGACCGCATAAAGTCATACTTGCTCATTCGATCACGATACCTCTTTTGCTGGGCCACGGTTGGATCAGCCTCACCGCTTGTGGGGTCAGATGTCAATACCTCGTTCCATCCCACGATATCAGCGGAGTTTCGCCAAAGAACGAAAGAGCTTGAGGATGAGGCAAACTGAAAAGCTCACGATGCTGATCCCGCATTCGCTTGTTGGCTCGCCCACTTGGGATTCGAGACGAGACGCGAGGCGCAGTGCCCTTTGCCGCCGTCTCCTCCGTCACCTGGTCGGTCATTCGTTATGGGGATTTTCCAAAAATGCTATTGGCGAGTTGTCTTTGGAATTGCCTCCGATATTTCGTGTTTCAATGTCGCTTTGCGAGTGTTTGGGCCTTTTCACGGCCAACGCTTGGACCTGTGGAATATGGTGGCAATGGCTTCTGAAGCTCTGGATGGTCGACAGAAGTTCAGCAAATATCAAAAGAAGAAGATGGCTCGAAATTAATATATAAAAGTGGTTCCCAGGCAACACGAGCGAGCAGTTGAAGATATCACTCAGGGTTTGGTAACGTGCTTAGTGGTCTGCATGTAAAGAGGGCACGTCGGAGTAAAGACCAGGGGTTGAGGAATCCCAGAACGCCATAACACTTGGGAGGGGTGATTTTCATCGGGGTTACTTCCAGATTGTTCTCGAAGTGATTCTGGTCCGTCGCCAAGTTTCAAAATTGTTATGAAATCCCGGTTGTAGAGGTGTTACCGAACAGTTGTAACGAAAATAAATTAGGGCCTAAAAGTTCGAAGGCTGGTCCCTGATGACGGTTCGGTAATTGGTCTCTAATTGGTGGTGCATCAGAGATCATACGAGGGGGCATGTAAGATCTACTTGATGCATGTTGGATGCATACTACGTTGTAGCGATGTGTAGAAAAAGGTGTGTACCATCCTGGTTTCTGTCTGCATTGATGGATATGCCCGATATCCAGACAACGCCCTTTACACACTCTACGACCTTGCAGTACATGAATACCAACGTGGGTGTCAAGCCACGCCGTTCTTGGTTCCCACCGAGCTGGCCTGCCAATCTACAGTTGTTCCCATCTGCAGGAGGCAAGCAGATAGTGATATGAATATGATAAGACGATATCGAAACCGCAGATTATTTATGGTACGTAACGACTTCAATATACTTTGGAGATTATTGCTTATTCTTAGAGGATGAAGGAGCGATTAGGAGCGATTATCAACAATATGCTGCTCGCGTATACCTATTCTAAGGAGAACAGTTGCGCCCCTCGAGTTTAAGGGTACGGCTAAATCGAGTCCTACTACCCGTACAATGTGTGTACCTCTCTGAAGAATTCTGGCTGCATTTGCATGCTGCCATGATGCTGTAAGCGCCAACCCCCACTGCCGATGTCGTCAGATTTTGTGTAACTCACGAAAGAGTATTCGTAGAAATCCCTCACGAGTTTTCGGACCTCCCACATTACAAGAATACGTCTTAAGAGCCAACTAACTTTTGTCAGTCACATATATACCACCCCAGTTCACTCCCAGAGGCTCAAGATCCCAGTCACCCTTATGTCCGGGACGATACGATGCCTTAATGCATTGGTATTATTAACCTTTTCTAACAAGCCATAAAGGTGCGGTGACATTTCCCAGTCAAAGACTTCTTCCCTTGTGGCCCTCCATTGGATTGAAGCGAAGTCGTACAATGGCACCTCTTCAACTCCGCCCTCCCCCTCCACCCCTCCACCATGCGTGCCATATAATCTATGCCTGCCTTGCGGGCTCGGCTTCCTTGCCATTACCACTTCTCAGATTACGATTACGGCACGCTCCGTAGAAAAGCTGTCTGCATCTCACACGATAGACGGGCTTGCGGCCTTTTGAAGCGGCCCGTTACGCACCGCTTAATTCTCACCACCTTATCACCTTCCATATCCTCCACCTGGTCTGCATCATCCACATGTGTCCCGTTCTTAGGGTATCATTAAGTAAGTATCGAAGGATTTCAGTTGCAGAAGATTTCGGTTTTTAACTCGGATCCGAGGGGGTTGGGGGTTATCTAGTTGAAGGAGGGTATCGAATTCGTACATCGGTGGAGGATCTCCCGAATATGCTTCAGTCGTTCGTCTGTTGGGCGGCCAACCCGCGCTCGCTAACAAGTATACTGAATTTCAGTCCGTACGGGCAACGCAACCCCCTTCCATGGCCGTCGACTCCTTCCTTTTGGGATAAGAATCCAACATAACATACCGCGGGGCCGCCGTCACAGAAGTCTCGACATTCTCGACCTTTCTTTTCGTCTCTCCCACACCATTTCTCACGAATGACGAAAGGGATGCGTCTCGTACTGCGCTTGAATCACACTCGAGCCTGCCTTACAGGACGACAATATTTAGCCAGTTTTCCCTCCACGCACCCACCTCAACCTTTTCCTTGCAAAAGTTCACCGTAACTGGGAAGCTTCGTCCGAATGGCCTTCCAGAGTGTCGGGAACTTTTTCAGCACAAAATCTGACAGCGGCACAGTACTCGTAGTTCCTTTGCGAGTGACTCCCCAATATCTCCCACGTTTCCCACGTTCCCCCCTCTTTCTTCTCGCCCATCATCTCCAACACTCCCCAACCCAATCAAACACACCGCACCGGCTCAAGATCCGCGGGCAAACTCAATCTCGGCCGCCATCAGTGGTCGGGAAGAGGAAGAGATTGATGGAACGCTACGCTGTAATCATGCCTGGGGGAAGCGAACCCTGACCGAGATTTCGGGATTCTCGGGACGCTATCACTGGCTCAGGCAGACCGAGAAATGCCCCTTTCCTCGCTCTACGATCCGGATGCCCTCGTTAAGATCCCGAAGATCTGGTCGGGCCACTCAAGGCATGATGCCGTGTGACACAGAGATCTTATTTGCAGGCCGGTAAAGTATTTTCTATTACTCGGTTTCGGGATGGGGTGGGACTGCAGGAACTGGTCTTCTCTCTTTTATTTTTGGGCATGTTGTGCTGTTGGTGTTGTCTGGGGAAAGCTTCCTGGATGGTTACCAGCGGCGTGTCAAGCGCAAAGCTCGTTCCCGAACATAGGTAGGTGCTTTGCTATTTCATTCGATATCCTGTTTCCTTTAGTCTTCTCCGCTCTCCGCGAGATTGTGTTTTCTTGACGTTGTATCTTGCCAGGTTTTTCGCTTCTAGATTGTGGTTTCGGGAATGCGAAGGCTTGGTTGTGTAAGTGCAGGTGCCGAGCAGCTTTTGATAGGAGGGGTCTCCGAACCGTTCCCCAGGGCCAATGTAGCTCAAGCAATGACGACGGGGATCGAGGCAGAAAAAAGATGCAATTTGATCTATCATTCTGCGCTGTATGGTAGGTAAGCGTAACCGGAAGTACCTCCTTGATGTCCCATCAAACTCTCTTTGGACATCAACAGATTCAATTCCAAAACCCTGCATCCAAAAACCCCCCAACAAAATCCCATCAACCGTAATACCTCCCTCTACCCCTTAAAACACTACCATACTAGGAACCAGGTACTCGGGATTTCTCTCACCACCCACACTGCCTTCTCCCTTTTGGCTTGCAGCCATGTATGGAGATGTGACATCCGCTCGATAAAGTTATCAGGCCTCCTACATTTCCCCATCTCCCCATATTCGAAAACCCAGGATCTTCAAGCCCTCCTCATCCCGAAATCAAAAAGCCCATCTGCCGTGTAACTCCCTCCCCATCAATCGCAGAAAAAGTGCAATATAAAAAAATGGCAGCCAGGTTGTGAAGAAATTTCCGCCGTACAGAACAGAAAGTAGAGCGTATGCAACTTCCCACCTACTCCGGAGAAGATTTCCCCATCAGCGGTGAAAGGCGGGGATTGCCGTTACGAGCTATCGAATTTTTCTTGTCTCTCGGATTTTTCCCTATGTGTTTTGTTTTAGAAAGGGGGATAGGAGGTCGTGGTCATGGTCATGGTCGTGGTTGTGGTCGTGGTTCCTCTTGGGCTTCGGGAACTAAGTATAAAAAGAGGAGGTGTAACGTGTAGACCCCCCTTGTTCGTTGCACATTGTACTGCCACACGAAAACTTTTGATAGGCTCCAGATGGGAATTGGAGCTTTGTTGGGTTTGAGAGGTAAAACTTTCTTCCTTTCTCGCCTTTTTTTTCTCGATTTCCTTCTTGTGGTTATGCGCAACGGGTTGGGCTGAAATCTTGGTCAGTAGGGACTTGGTTGGTTGGGAATGGGTGAAGGGAAAGGGAGATGAAGATGGAAATGGAAATGAAAATGAAAACTTGTACCGAATTGATGTAAAGTATGAGTTTCTTAGGTGGGACATTCTCTTAACTTGAATGTACAACATGACAAACTTTCGCTCTCTAGCTAGCTGAACATACGAGTGTCAAATTAATTTTTTTCTTCGGGGCCCAGGGTAGGCCAGTGAAAAGCTCTCCTTTCATACACAAAAAATAGAACACGAATACAATTATTCCCATCCAATGAATAGCCCAGACCATTGATTCCCCATCCCAATTTACTCCCCATACCCCAAAAGATCCAAGTAGAAAGAACACCGTAACACCGTAAGCTGCTCCGTTACATAACAGGTTTTTCCAACCATGCCTCTCCTTGTACAATGTTTGATTTTGGAGGGATGAAAAGTAAAACAAATGGAGGGGGTGGTGTGCTGTATCCCAAGTATCCCCCATTCCATGTAACGTAAACCCCAAGCGACAAAGAGACCAAGACTCAAAGAGAAAAAAAAGAAAAGAGACAAAAGTTCGCCGAATATGTTCCCCGCAAACCCCCCTCCCCCCGAGCCTAACCTAAACCCCCACCTTGACCAGAAAAAAGGAAAACTTTGAAACCCCAGGATCACTCCTATTCTTCTTTATTCTAGATTCGATTATTTGTTGTTCGCGCTGGGATTTTTTGTTCCGGGGCGGGGTTTGATTGTTGTATGTGATGTGTGAGAAGTATGTGTGAAAGTTGGGTGGTGGAGAAAGTTGATGAATAGATTGGCGAGCTGAAATTTCCGATTGAGTTGGTTGGTGTTCTCATGCTGGGATCCACGTTGGTTTGATAGCTGGTGCGCGACAATCACCTAGAACGAAAATGTTAGTACATTTAGTCTTGTAATAGACCGATCCGTGCAATGAAATTTGTATTTTCAACGACCGGAACGTTGCGGATTCAGGGATAACTAACCACACGGTTCATCTAATCTATTATCTCGAGTTAGTGTGATGTTCACATTCGCAAGAGTAGAGGGGACGAACCGGAATTCAATAGCAACTACTGACGGCGGGCATCGTATGTGTGTCGTCTCGTAAGTAATACACCAAGCTCGAACTGTCCATCTGACGTGTCCGCATCGGAACTCGACTTGTGTGTAGTTACACATGATTCCTTTTTTTCCTTTCTCTTTCCTAGATCGTAGGTGACTCCAGATGCGGGCTTTCTCCTTCTCTTGAGTGGAAAAATGGAAGGTGGGAGGCGGGGTTGGGGTGACCGTGCAGATAGGGTTTAGTTGGGAAGAAAAAAGAGTTGGGTGCTAAGAAGCGGGACGGTGGAAGGGCGTTGTTTTGAGTTTATTTTAGCTCTGGTCTGTTCTGCTCTGCCAGAGAGAAACGAGTGTAAGAAGTGAGGGGTTGAGTAAAGTGTTGCCGTGGTTTGTTGATGTGAAGTGAGAGTAATAAACTTGTTGTCTAAGGATACAGAAGAGGTGAAGAGTGAAGCGGAGCTGCTGTTGCAAAACAATGGAGTTTAAGAGGAGTTGGAAGATGTGAGGTGTTGTTGTGGATATCGAGTCTGTTGAGAGTTTGTGTGTTTAGGGTTTTGGTGGAGGGACAGCAAAGTAAAGGTGGTGGTAGTGGTGGTAGAGAGCTTAGAGGGACATGCATGCATATATGCAGTTGAGTTTTAGTGTGCCGTGTTGTGGTGGTGCGGTCCAGAACTATGGATGTACCTTGGGCTTGCTTGAGGACAAGAGCAGAGGCCCTCCTACATATGAAGTGCAGATGCACCCCTCGATTCGATTTGGGGTTCCACCCGGCTGATTCACCTCGACGAGAGAGAGAGGGCCATGTCCCTTTTTCGGTCTCCAGCGACGGGGTATAGCTCGGTATGGGGGGTCTCGTTATTTCTTCCAGGGGCCATGCAATTGGTATTGCATGGGTTTGAAAATAATAGTGGATTAACGACCGTGAGTGTGTTAACAGGTCAGGACAGGGGCTGTTCCTCGAGCCTCGAATTCCTGGGGTGCAGTACCTCTGTACCAGGCCCAGAGCAGGGCATCCAGCTCGCCTCAGATTGCTGGGACAGCTTGGACTTCCAGCATTCGTACAGCATCGCTGAGTGGTCTTGTGTTGTGTTTATGTTTGGTTAGGCACAACAGGAGGACAGCGAAGAACTTAGCCAGACAAGCAAATTGGTTTGTCGTTGGGCCGCATTCTGACGAGCGAGAGGGACGAGGAGGATGGCAATAGAGTGTACGTATTTCCAGCAAGTCCGTATTAGAGTACAACATGCTAGGTTTGATATGAGTTGTCCACGCCCACGCCCACCTTCTATGGCCACATTTGCAGCCCTATTCGATGGAAAATTAGCTCTTCTCCCGAGAGAAATAGCCCAATGGGGACAAGCGTAGGAAGGTGCAAAAGATAAAGGAGGATACGGAGGAACTTGCGGCAGTGTGTGTAGATTCGCTGACGCATTGCCGTAGGGGTGCAAATGACTAAACGAGTTAGACTAGTCTGTTGAGTCGTTTACTCTTCGCAGCGAAGCTAGGATATCTGGATTGTAGCGATGCGTGCTGAGCTTGCTCGCCAAGACTCAGGGGTAACCCTTATTCAATGCCCTCTTTGATGCCCCATGCTCCTCAACTTCTCATTTCTCGCTCCCATTCTCTGCCCCTCTCTTCGTCTCTGACCTTTGAAGCCCTCATCATCATCATAGGCTTACCGGCTCACGGCAAGGAAAATGGAGGGCACCACTGACCTTGGAGGCTGCTGTGCAGTGGTGATGCATGTGCAAGTCAGTGCAGTGCAGCAAATAATGTGTAGGCTTGCATAGGATGTGCATCCAAACCTAACCGACACTCCTGCTCGATAACACTGTTGTATAAACCCTCATCCTCTCCTTGGTACTGTACAAAGTACCGCCCAACTCCCATCTGCTCACCAGTCACTTCGCTCAAGCCAAATAACAGGCCCCCTTTCCACAAAACTCGAATCATTTTGAGTTCACGTCGATAGGCTAGACTGGAACAGGCTCCGAGCAAGCCCTGAAGCGAACAACCTGCGGGCTCGGGGGGTCAGGAGTACGAGTTTCCAGGGACCAAAGACAACCTCGACAGCCCACTCATGGCATGGCACCTCGCAAGATCGTCAGAAAAGATCATCTCACATCAAGCATGAGCAAGGAGCAAGGGACATCATACTGTACTCCCGCCCGGTATGTGACAACTTCCGTCGGTAGTAAAAACTGAAGATGACTTCGTATTTCTTCTCAATTCACAAGTACCGGCTAAGTTATTTCTTACGTGTGAAATAGCCAGCATCCAGTATATGGCCATGCCACCACGCTGACAGCTGCAACGGGCCGGCCATACTCGTACCCATGAGAACAACCTTTTTAGGCCGTCGTATGGCAACAACTTTGGAGGTCAACAAAGGAGTGGTAAACATTCCAACATCGTCGATCGAATCCTGTCAACTTTTAGTGGAGAAGACAGCGCAAAGCTTTCCAAAAAGACCCGGTTTAGAATGACCCGGAGAGCGCGAAAACAATGGGTTGATGTGGAACGATTGTTATTTTGTATGGAGCCATTTCTCGCCTGCAAGATCGAGCCAAAAAGGAATTGCGGAACGAGTGCCCGCTTCCTCGATTCCTTTTCTGCTGCGCAGATCCGAATTAATCGAATCCCTCTTCTCCTGGGTTGGATCCCTCACTACTCAATAGAAGGATATCTGATACTGGTAAAGTAAAAGACCATTGATATTCGACAACGCTGTAGGGAAGGTGATAAGCTGTCGACAAGGTCTCTGTTCTAGCCCAGGGCTGTGATTCCACATCTTCAATTGATGGGTCCTTCTCTAATCCCTGGGCTCGCGCCGATTGTACTCGAGTACTTCACGAACCGCTCCAAACTTTACGAACTTTGCAGGCCACATTCAGCTTCGCGATGTTTTGTCCGATGGATGAAACCCCTAAACATCATCGGTCCGGCCGAATACTATCGCTTGCAGGATCCCATATCAGCCATAACCCATATCATTATTATCAAACGACTAGCTGGTCACTTGCGATATAAATATTCGAATGCCAAGCGAAGGGATGACCGTCTTAATTCTGCCGGCACTTAATTCATTAATCCCTCCTCGGCATTCGTGAAAGCAAGGCAGAACTGGTGTCGGCTGTGGATTCCAAAACGTCATGAGATCGGCAATGCCTCTGTTTCATGACACCAGCTTCACTTCTCTTTCGAGCCTCCTTTACGCTGTCTGGCCGAGCACTACTCCATTTGAGTAGCGTCTCTATATTTCCTGGGAATCCTGCGAATTTTAGTTATTTAAGAGCTCCAATCAAAATTCTTAATCCGCTGCTCCGCACTCCAGTGAGTGACGAATTTGACGTTCCGACAGGCACCACCATACATCCTAAAAGAGAAGCTCATCGGCATCAACATGAATATCAGACATTTAAATCATATGCGTGCAGCTCGGAAATCCCAACTCTGCTCATCAGACAACCCAATCTCTAAGTCAAGCATTATATTCTACCCGGTACTTTCACTACCACTTATGTCTCCAACTATAGAGGAATGTTTTAATTGTTATCAACAACATGCATGTTTCTCACTCGTTCTCGGCAAAAGGAAGTACTTGGTAAGATCACCCTGTGACACGAATTTGGAGCCTCGAATTCATAAAACAACAACGGTGAACACCCCTTCGAGCCATAGTCCCGTGATCCACAAACGTCTCGAAAGTTCCTCACAAGTGCTCCGCGCCTTCTCCCTGGCAGTCATTTGATTGTGGGGCATCCTTACCGTGGCATCGGGGCGCCTAAAGTTCAGCTTTTTCAGCTTTTCATGATGGGCTATGGACTGCGACTGGAGTCTTGAATTATAATAATGTCCGAGGTAAACAAGGGTTATTTAATACGCCGATCCAGTGCAACTACCGTTTTCTTCTTTGGGATGGGAAATGCGGAGAACGAAATGCAGTCGCAAGGTTGACCTTGCGAGCGAAGAGCTGTCACACTCTGCCGTAGTTAGCTAGCCGTGGTGCCGAAAAACTATGGGAAAACATGATTTGTATACAGTTCAAAGGAGATCCCGCTACCGGTAGTCAACCATATTCTGCGGATTACGAACGGAGTTTTGATATTCATATCAAAACCTCAAAGAACAACCTCATGTAGTACCCGCGCGGGTTGCTCGAAGCAGAAGGACCCAGCTACCCCAGAGGTAACAGTGACATTATCATATCCCGTCAAGCTTCCCTCACACGAGGCTTGAGCGGAATCGGCTGCTTGTATGCGATAAACCCCACAAGTTCCAGAACCAACGAGAGGAAGAACCGAAAGCTCTCGGAGAGAACGAAAATGGCGCGAGGAATGTCAAACGATTCGACACATCATTTACAAGTTACAGGCCAATAAAAGAACCAGCATAAACAACCTATCAAGGCGCTGACTCTTTTGCGAGGGTCCACCTCGGTTCTGCAGTCAATTGTTTGGCCTGCAAGGAAAGTGCAAAAAGTAAGAATCCCACGATATTTCCATCCACTGCCACGAGGATAACAATCAATTGTCAAGAACCACCCCCGGGCGACCTATACTTGCCCGCGAATTGGCCGTTCTCATCACCAACACGTGGCCAAACCAACCGGCGTGGGGGATCGTCGACGGTGGGATATTTTCCGAAGGAAGAAACAGGCCCTCATGCCCTTGGAGTTTGTTCCAACTGAGAAGGAGCATTTTCTCAGACAGGGAATCATGCAGCTTGTTATTTGCTTTTAGTGCTGGTTATCTTTCATTGCGAATCCTCCCTCGAGCAGTGCATTTTGGGTAAAAGCCGTTGCGTACTCGGGATTTTTCCAAAGACAATTCGAAACAAACAGAAAGTCTATTTTTAATTCATCTCCTGATCTGTTCTTCTCATTTTGAAGTTCGGGGTCCGATTTATTGAAGGTCAAAGAGAAGATTGATGCCCAACGAAATAAAGTTTGGGGGAAGAGTGAAAGTTCATTCCGCTTGGGACGCAACGCCAACTTCTTGTCACCCTCTTGTCACCCTCTTGTTTGGACGCAACCAAGCCGTTAAATACCAACTTTCAACATGGGATTTCGGAAGACAAAGCGAAACGAGCGAAACGAGACCCAGACCAGTCTCGGGACCATCCTCGGGACCATCCTCGGTGTTCCTCACAAGGTTCGCATGCTCTTTGCCGATAAAAAATATGTAACCCCCACTCAGATCGTAACGTGTACGCGTGGGGTTGACACATATCCACAGATCCAATCCAGCAAAACAATCCATCCCCTTCCAAACTCTCGTTGTTGGCGTTGCAGAAATCCCCAAAGCCAAAAGTCAGACAAGAAACTCAAGGAAGTCGGGACCACACCGACAAACTTCGGTACTTCGATATCGGGTGAGGGGGTCCTGGCCCTGGTGGTTTCGATAAATGCAAATTCATCCTGGGTACCATCATACCAAACAGAAAACTCACGATGTTGCATTGCAGAAGTACCGGTACCAAAGGCAGTCCAACCATATTCCCCGAGACCACACCTTACAGCGAACGGTGTTGCAGTGCATGATTACCGGTAATTGACAGAGCATTTATCGATTTCTAAGTTCGCAAGAGGCGAGGTTTGACTTTTGTGGAAGTCACGTTGTCGCATTGCAGCTTTGGTGTGTGAGACATGGCCGTAGATACCTCAGCATCCAGATTATAAAGTGAACCCAGATGCGGGATGACACCACAAGTGAGAGTGGGAAAGTACACCATCAGTAATCCCAATTCCCGGCGTTTCACGCTTCTATACTTGAGGCGTGAAAATTTCCGCGGATACAAGAACAGGTCCATATCTGATTGGAGAATGAAGCAAGAAAAACAACCAACTCTAACTATATGTGATGGCAGTAGAAATGATGTTGTAAAACAAAAAGGTTTGATATGGCCAACTAATCAAGACCCCAGACCAACATCGTATTACTCAGTATGAACAAATGCTTACCGCCCTTGCCATGAATGGTTCTCTGGTTCGCTCTTAAAATTACGACATAAGCATATCAACCAGAAAATGGAGACATCTCAACTGGATGTAATGAATAAATGAGCATAACAATCAAAACAGGAGCACACCTTAATTTTCAATACCCCCTCAAGGACTAAAATACACAATACCAGGTGATACAGGAATAATTCCCCATTAAGCAAGAGAACCACCCCCCATACTCCTTAAATTTTTCAATCTTACTTCGAATATCAAAACAAGGTAATAGTCACCAGCCAGCCCACCAAGCAACAACCCAAAAACTCCCACATACTGTAATCAAATTCAACGAGGCGGCTCGAACTCTACTAAATCTCGCAAATTAAACATCAAGAATCTGAAATGTTGAACAAAGCGGGATCCAAAGTATTTCTATTTTTTAGGAGCAACGAGAGAGTGCTTCATTTTCAATAACAAGCCCCCTTCCTTCCCCGCCCCCTTGGTCAAATCCCAAGCCTTCAATCTAGGGCTTTACGTATGGGGAGACTGGATGGCAAAACCCAAATTACGGAACACTTCCAGGATTCCATTACCAGGATCGCAACTCCACACGTGAACATAACTTCATTGCATCTCAAGACATATCAACAATATAACTCAAAACAAGAAAAAAGATCAATTAACGTAGGCACAAAAAAGCTCGACTCTACCGTAAATGCTTAAATGTTCAGCAAAGAAAAATCCAAACCCAAAAAACACCCATACGCCATGCCGCTCCAAAGTGCAAAAGCAAAACAACCCCAAAAGCAGAAAAGGGTCGATCCAACAGCAATAGACCTGGAAACTATGGACAAATTGACAAATTAAACATCAACATGTATCACTTTAACCACCTCACAACCTCGCAACCCCATAGCCCATAACCCTTCTCGCTCGTTCATTCACAAGCTCCATATGGTTCGACGTACGCCTCACAACCTCTTCGCCCTCCTCTTCGGTGCTGGCGTCCCGTTTGTAGCCATCCCCAACGCGATCTTACTCCGACTAACCCTAGGGATCGAACTCCTCTTCTTCTCCACTGCCTCAGGCTTCTTCTCCTTCTCTTCAACAAGAACCTTCTTTTCCTGCACAACAGCCTTCTTCTCCTCAGTAGGTCCTGATTGCTCCTTCTCCTTGACCACAACTTCCTTCTCAACCTTCTTCTTCACAACAAGAGAAGATTTTTCCATCCCCTTCTTTTCTTCTTTCTCCACTACCTCCTTCTCACCAAGCTCAACCTTCCTCCCATCACTGAAATGCTCCAAGATCTCCGACCAAACAACATTCTTCCCCTTCCCCTTCTCCAGCTTCCTACTCTTTTCATCAAAAATCTCCTTCAGCGCCCTCTGCCGACTAGGAATATCCCCCTTCTCATCCTTCTTAGCAAGTAAATCTAGAGGATAAAGCGCACCCCCCTTATTCTTCCTCGTATTCGCCCTCGTCAGCGCAGCAAGTTCCTTCTCTTTACTCTGCTGTAACGTAACCGTACTATCCTGTCCCAGCCTCCGGAAAGGTATAGAGCTAGGAGCAGGCAACTGACTGGTAGATTTCACTACGGGAAGACGTGTGCGACCACTTCTTCGGATCGAGGTTGGTGGTTCAGTAAGATCGTCATTTTGGGGAGGTGAGTTGCGTCTTCGTCGCTTGTTGGGCTTTTCCACGGGTGCGATGGGGAGGCTGACATCAAATTCATCCTTTGTTTCAGCGTCTGGTTGCTGTTCAACTTCGGGAGAGGCGGAGCTGGTGGTTTCTGAGGCGTCGGTGAGAGGTAATCTTAGTGGTGAGTGGGGAAGTGAGCGTTTACGAGGGGCCTTCGCTGCTTTATTGGCATGGCGATTGAGGAAGTCCAGGAGGACAGTGGTATCATCAGGGTCGTAATTATTTTGTTTTTGGTCTTGTGCACCGGCATGAATATTTATCTCAACTGTGACATCTTCCATGACTGCTTTGAGAGTCTCATCAGCAGCCATGATTGGAGAGGTCGGGTCGAGTGACATTGAGATTGGTTCCAAAAACTCCAGAGACTGGACAATCGTATCATCAACATCACTGCTAGGGGAGTGCGCATTTTTGCTGGGTGTGATTTGCGCGAAATCATTGATTATCGGTGATTCTCTGCTTGCTGAAGGAGTTGGGCTGGATTGGGAGAAGTCATCCTCATCACGCCCGGCAACTTCATTGGGTGTGTGTGGTGAACCGTCGCCAATTTCCGAGCTAGCGACAGACTGGGCTTCGAAACGGACAGAATCATCACCGTTTTGCTGATTAAAGACTTCAGTATTAACCGAAGTCTCAGTTTCATCCAGGGGAGATTGGCCTTCCTCCCGGTGATCCAGGACCACGGTATTTTCAAAAGAGCTGGATTCATCCAAGTGAGAGTGGTTGTCATCCTCAGTCATCTCAATATCCTCATGAGCTTCAGGCTCATCATCACCCTTTCCACTCCAAATCATCTCATCATCCTCTGTTGACGGTGCTTCACTCTCATAAACAATAGCAGAATTAAAATCAATCGGAATAGCCATATCCTTCTCCTTGGATTCTGGCGAAGGTGATTGCTCGGGCTCCGAGTTCACAGCTGCTTGAGGAGTAGGCATAACTTCTCGAACGCTGACCTTAACTTGATTTTCCGGAGTAGATGATAGTGGCGCCTCTAATGTTGGTTCGGGGAGTTGTTCGATGAGCATGGTTTCTTGGTTGATAGTAAACAAGCTTGAGCGTGTTGATCTGGTGCTTCTGCGGGTGGCAGGTCTCTCGTTGGTCCATCTAGCTTTTGATGTCCTACGCGTCTTTTTCGATATTGGCGTGATTGGTCCTTCGATATTCTCCATGAGCACGTGAGCTAGAGTTTTCCTCCGACTCTCAGCTGGCACTGAAACTTCATCGAAGACTGTAACAGGTCGCTTTACAGGGGAAGTGGCATATAGCTGCTCTGCAATCTGCTCTTCCTCGCTTATTTCAAGTTCAGGCTCCTCCTCAAGTCGCGGTTCGGAGGCCGTGGCGGCGCCCAGCGGGTGGTTGTCGATTGGGGTATCTTGGGTGTTACATTCCGAGGGTACTGTTTGTATTAAATATGGTTGTGGTTTAACGGAGGAAGCCACATTCCCTTCGAAGACCTTTGGAGGTGGCGTAGATTGTTGGGCTGGTTCCACCGCAGTTGAGTCCACCTCGCTGGTAACCTCCACATCCAGAGCACCTAGCGTAGCAGCAGCGGTACCTTCTGAAAGAATGTCGTGGGATTTTGCCAATCCTACAGATTCTCGCGTCGCACCACTTGGACTTTCAAAGGTAAAGGCAACTGCTGCCTGGCCGTCGATATCCCCAGGCTCAATTGTAAGCCTCCGAATACTTTGACGCATCGATGCTCTCTTCCGTACAGGCCTCTCCGGTGCCTCCCCCAAAACCTTGACGGGGCTTAGAACGATTTGGTTTGATTCGTGACTGGGTCGCTTCCTCAATGCCTTTCTCGGGGTAACCAAATGGTTCGCATTCGTCCGCTTCCTAGGAACCATAAGACTATCCGAATCGCCAAAGCCCATCGAGAGTCGTGATCCTTCCTGTGTATTGCACAAGACTTCCGTATCATTCCTCTGTGAAAATACATTCATCCATTTGGCCTCACTAATGTTCTCCTTCGCGCCTTGAATGCGCGCCCTCTTCCTTGAGCCTGCCCCGCCCTTAATCAATTCTACCTGCGCAGCCTCGGCATTCTCTTTGTTTTCGTGTGATCGTAGACCAGGTCTCTTCCATATCTTCTGGCCTTGGAGTCGCGGGGCAGAAGCTGCTCTCGGAGCGCGTTCCCAAGCTTTAACCCTTCGATTTGGAGGCTGTGGCGCGAAAGAATCTTTGTATACCTCCCTAAGTCTTGATCAGTAACTGCAAGTAAGAAAAAGTAAAGGGTGATGGGGGGAAAAGTACAAATTCGCGCTGGGGAGCTGCGCGGATAAAATATCCTCCACCCTATCCATTGCGACAACAAAGAACCTCTTGGAGGTAACAATGGGCACTCGATTTTCTGTAGTAATGCGTAATTTGCTACCCAAGAAACTTTTGAAATATAGACATGAACTTGAATTATTGGGGAAATTAGGTACAGGCGTTTGTAGGTAGCGTATCGTAGGTATCGTAACGATGGGGAACCTAGGAAGTTTGGTTGTGCAAAAGACGCTGGTTGACCGGGTGTCTGTTTACATTGAAATTTCAACCAATCGCATACCCCTGTTCTGCTCCTAACCACATACGGCCCTAGCGCCATAATTTTGAGCTCTCCAGACCTTCAACACCAAGCAAGTCGCATCACCAGCCAAAACGCTTTACATCTTGCACTGTACATCCCACCGCATCAATCCTCCCCAATCGATTGACTCCCTGTCCACTCTTCAAAATGCCACCAAAGGGAAGCTCGGCCCTAACGCCCATGCGCTTGCCCCCTCTCCCAAAACTCCGAGTTCGTAGACCAAATCAAACAGAAGCAAACCCATGTTTAGCCATCATGAGCTCAGTCCTGAGTACTTTCGCCCTGCCCCAACTGTAGTTCCTCACTAACCAAAGATTTAGCATGTTGGGCATCATCGGGATACAACGTAGCAGGCTGCGCAGCACTAGAAACACAATTACGGACGTGTATGGACACACCTGTACGTGTCTCCCCTCTAGATCCCCATCATATCAATCGCACAAGAAGCTAATCATAATCACCAAAAAACAGAGACCCAAGAACCAAAAGAAGAACACGATCAATCACCATCTCTCTCGAATGTACCCCAAAATCGTCGGTCCAAGGAAGAGGAAGTGAACGAGGTGGAGGCAGTGAACAAATTACATTTGCTGGGGGCTTGTACTTGTGCGACACTAGTCGAGATCTAGTTGTACATTTTGAAAAGGGCAGGAAGCTGTACGGGCATAGGCATACAATCGGGGCGTTACATGGGCGATGGATCTTTTGTACAATAATGGAATTCATGATACACCCCCCTTGGCCCTATCTCTCTGAATTCTTCTTAGGGGAGGAAATGGGGAAAAGGAATTTGCTATACGGACGAGATAGAGAAGCTAGCCTCAAAATACGAACTTGCTCTAAATTGAGTTACGATGCCGGTATGGAAGAAAATCTGAATGCATGCTCGACACCTTGGCATATATTTTATCAGCTTATCGTTACTTGCCCGCTACATCATCCCTTCATAGCAAACCTGAATTTTTAACTCATGAATTTTCTAGTAGCTTAGGGTCTCTTTGACTTGCGCTTTGTGATGAATATTAGGAATTACAGCACTACAGCACCGAAAACCGAGGCAATCATATCAGAACATATTAGAATATCACAATAAATTCAAGTTCCTATATTTAAAGGATGTGCACTACTGAGAAATATAAATGTTTTTCTTTCCTAATAAGATATATACCAACTAGCCAGACAGTGGAATATATTTAATTGAAGAATACGGCATAAAATTAAATGTATAACGACCTATTCAGAAAATATAAATAGCCTAAACCGTTAAATAAATAGGACGTTACCTGCTTGTTCACTTGCTAACCCACAGCCCAACAAACCACAACTCAATTCAACTCAATACAGCCCATCCAAACCCCTTAGTAATACCCCATCCAAAAAAACAAGCACCACAACTCGAAATCTCCTAACCAGTGTGGGCAAACAATACTAAAGTACCCACGTAGTACTTAGAGTAACTCAGAATAGAACAGAGTACAGGATAAGTAGTGAATTCTGTAAGTAGAGTAGAGTAGTTACTTAAGAGTACTCAAGTAGTACTCGAAGTAGTCTAAAAGTAGTCTAAAAGTAAGTAAATAGTCGAATTTATATAGTAAAGGACTAATTTTCCGTATATTAATTGTGCTTGATATCTAGATCATGTTTCATCCTCTTATCCCTTTCTTTTATTACTCTTCTCTCTTCTTAATCAGTCTTTTTACTCTCTCGTAGTATGGCTTCCGACGCTACTCTAGGGCTCTGGTCCGACTGGTCCGACCTAGTCTGTACTACTTAAGTAGTACTCTACTCTGCTTAGAGTACTCCTGAGTAGAGTAGAGTAGCACTCAAAATCGGCTAGGTAGAGTAGAATAGGTACCTACTACTCTACTCTACTCTACTCTACTTATTTCCTACTCTGCTCCTAATTTAATAATCTCGCCCTCGCCATAAAAATGAATATTCAAACAAAAAAAGAAAATAATAAGTAAGAAACCACTTTACATTCCTCCTACGTCTAGACTTAGAAGTCCTATTATTTTTACCTCGACTTAAAACATAAATTATTATAATAATACTTCTTGAGCTTCACCGATTTTCTCTCTGCTGGGAGGGAGTCTAGTGGGCAAAAGAGCGAAGGGGCAGAGAGGAAACATTGCCAATTCCATCAGTAATTAATTCGTATTCCACGTACTTATTCAAGCTGGTCTTAATGGACTCTAGGAGGGAAAATTATTTTAGTTCACGGGTTACTGGAAGATTACTCGAGGCTTACTCACTGCTCACTCGCTGGGGAACACTCAAGCTCAGTAAAAACTTCGAGTATTCATTTACAAGCCCACGCTTTAAATGTGAAAATTCATTCAAATAAATTAACAGAAAATTCGCGTTTTGAAGTTAGTTCAAAACTTGGAAGGCTCATTAGGACGGACGGGGGGCTTGAGAAACGCACAAAATCTTCAAAATTCAAGGCAAGGGAACGAGCTTTTTAATATTTTTATATCTCAAATTCAACCATCTTCAATGCTACGTTGTGTATCCGCTAATTGGCAAGCCCTCCCAAACTACATCAGCAGAAGGCAAAAAATGAGTATCTTGATGCTTCAGAAAAACAGACAAGCGCCCCGTCCCTGTGAAGAAGAACACCCTTTAATGAGCGCCCTTGGTAAACTGCAAAGAAAAGGTTTATGCAGGTCGACGCCGAAAACACCCATTTGGCAGAAAACAGTAGCGTCAGCCGCAAAAAGGAAAAAAAGACCCATTCTCATGAAGAAGAAAAAACACTTGTGTCCTGCCGTCCCAAATTCAAATTCATCATCTCAAACGTTGCAATCATAAACTCCTGCCGTGAATGGAGAACCATCGATTCTGCAGGAAAAGAACCGGTCTCCACGTGTTTGTTGTGAAAAATCTTTCCCTGCCTCGAAAAATCATCGAGGAAGATTGTTGTTGTGTTTCGTGTTTCGCAACCACTCCTCTAAACCAGAAGAGAGAAAATGGCAGAAAGAAAATAAGAGTACCCCTCCTTCTAATTTTCAACGCTCAAGCAAAAAAGTTCAATCTCTCCAAGTTGGCCAGCGTGGTACTGTGCTTTTTGTGCCTCTCGCCATTCCTGGAAGGCGATTTGTATATCCTCGTCTGACTCGATCGTGACAAAGTCACCGTCCTCGTCTCGGTATCTTAACCGCATCGTGCCTCGAGCAATCGCATTGTTGGAGAATCTGCCAACCTTTGCGTCGATTCGGTCGATAAGAGATTGATATGTGATGTTAAAGGCCACCACAAGTGTAACGTAATTTCCGTCACAGTTCACCTTGACTTTGAGCTGAGTTGGAAGGGTTATGTCATCACCAGGCATCTGCAATGGCGGCGACATGGTTCTGATTTCGGACATATGTTGCGGGTTGGCTCTCGCGTATTGGGGAGCATTTTGATACTGTGTTGGTGTTCCTAGTCGTTCTCGCTGAACGCCAGGCGACTGTGTGTTAGATCTCATCGGCAAGTTGTTTGGGGAATTGTTTTGTGATCTTGGAATACCAACATCGTACGCTGGGTGCAGGTGAGCTGGTATGCCTGGCACCGCGGGGACTTGACTGCTGGAAGCTCCATTGGGTAGGCGTCGCGTTCCAGCTTGATTGTTGATGTCAGGTGTACTATATGATCGACTTCGTTGTGCCGCTGCAGCTGCTTGTGATGATTGTGATGCCATTGCGGGGAGAGAGGGTCGTTGCGGCGTTCTGCCATTCATTTGGTAAGCACCTGCATCCATCGGTGTTTGACTACCCCTCGATGGAACTCGTGCCATTGCAGGTGCAGTATATCTATTCTGATCTTCCCATCCTTGTGGGACTCCCTGCCGAGGGAAGGGAAACATTGACGACGTAGTGCTGGTTCGGATAGAAGAGGCTGGAGATTCGGCAACAGGCGAGAAATACGAATCACCACCTCGTTGATTTGGTGAAGGCATTCCGCCGCCGAGTTGTGTCTGGACACTCAATGGGGGATTTTGTATGCCTAGTGGGAACCTCGGCGGAGGAGCGCGTGCAATTCCAGCAAGGGATTGACTACTGTCATTAGTTGCGGATCTTGTTCGTAGACTTGAACTCGAGGGGTTTCGAGGAAGCATTTGGTTCATCTGTCCTGGGTAAAGTGGGTTTTGGACATTATAGTCGTCCTCCTCGTCCTCATCTTCTTGTTGAGCATATGGATTTGGCATGGCTGCTGTCTGATCACGCATCCATGCAAAATCAGCTGGAGCCGCATCTGGACTCAGACCTGAAGGAGTTTGGGCGTGTGCCTTTCTCTGACCATCTACACCTGCGTACCACTTCTTCATGGAATCTTCATTTGAAAAACGGATAATGAAATTTTCAACTCCTGGGTCACCCTTCCAAAAGATCTGTACAGTGTAAGAGCCTCAAAGGGGTTAGCAAAGTTTCTATACAAGAGCCCGGTGCACGTACTTGGTTTAGCAAGTGAGAGAACTTCTGTGACGTTGGTCATGAAAATTCGTCCTTTGAGTTGAAGCTTCGCATTCTTGTTAGGTTCCTTTCCTCTCGACTTATCTTTCTTATCCTTTTGATTTCCACCCATGTATTTATCCTTTGATTTATTCGGGTTGACCTCCTTGCAGCAGAGGAGGATTCGCTCGAAGAGGTAAATCGTGTACTGTGTGTAACCAGGGGCGGTAATGCCCGTCATGTTAGCATGTTGTTTTGCAAGAAGGGGCTCGCCAGTTTCTCGGTCGTAACCTTGTAACTGGTGAAAAATCATATTTGGCAGAAAGCAATCCAAGGCGCGATCTTCAATATCAACAGGGGAATCTTGACGCTGGTCATAGCCTCCATAAAACTTTTCAGGTGACTGAGGTGAAGAGACAAATTCCCACTGGTTGGTGTCTGACTTCCGCTCAGGTGATGATGGTTCTGATTGGCGAGACTCCTGCGCCTTGCGCTTGGATTCGGAGTTGAACAGTTGGAATCTTTTTGAACTTTTGGTGGAGCGTACTTCTTTCTGACCGTCACTTTTGCCGTTCACTACTGGGAAATGCCCGTGAAGGAGTAAATCTCCAAACTGGTCGATTTGATGATTCTTCCAGTCTTCTACACGAGACTCCATATCCTCCCTAGCCTCACGTCGCAATTCTTGATCGACGGCATCGTTGGCTTCCTTGAGAACTCGGTTTGCCGCTTCGATACCAGAGGTCAAGTCTTCTTTCGTCTCGTCGTTGGCGTCAGTTTTATCGCGCAGATCCTAAAATAATGAGCATTTGTCTGATAGAATATTGGCAAAACGTACCTTTAGCAACATGGGATATTTGACCAGACGTTGCATAGGCTTGAGTAGAAATCCGTCTAAAGTGTTATAGTCAACAACAACCGGGTGATCTGCCAACTTTATCTTCTCAAACTCCTTCTTCGCAATATCTGCAGCTTTACGTTGGTTTGCGATGAATGGCTTGTAGATATTAAACGATTCCTCGTAGTTGGTGAAAGGAAGGCCCCATTTTTGCAAACTATCTGGTTGGGAGTTGGTGGTTTCAATTTTGATGAGGAATCGTCTCTGAAAATCTAATATTGCGTTGATGTTCAAAAAGATATCGTGCACGACGTCGCCAGGAATGACACCCTTCTGTTCAATCTTCTTCTTGAGTTCGTGGAGATTTTCCAGATCTTGAACGTATTTTCGTTCTGTATCGACCAGCTCCGCTACGACGTAGTCACGGTAACTCTTTTTGCCACCCGGTGTTGCAGTTGGTGTTGGGGGTACATCCATCCGGGCGACTTCAAGAAAGCCTTGTTCCTCGGCTCTGTCGAGTACTTTGTTGATGACTTGGGTAACCTGTTGCGGGGAATAATTTAGCTTTTGTGACACTCTTCTGGCGAGGGAGGCCATTATGAAGAACTCTAACTAGTTAAATTCTCGTGGTCGGAATGTGATGTAAGAGGGAAGATAAAATATATAAGATCAAGATCGGCTTCACCTTTAGACAAGTGACAATAGCCAAACAAGGGCAGAAAACCAGAATGAGCATCCTTTCAAAACCAAATCACAGTTTCTTTATAAACTGATAAGGCGAAGACGTTTCTAAGAAAATAAAATGGCAGGCTTATGTAGTGAAAAATACGAACCTTGACAAAACCAGTTGTATCATCTCCAAACAGATCGGTGAGCGCAAAGCACTCCCCAGAATCCAGAAGCAGTTCTCCTTTTAGACAAGCCTCTACAAATTTAAACGCAGCCTTCTTTGGTAGGTTCTTTGGTCGGTTCGCGGCAGGCATGCTCTCTTCTGCTAGGTGGAGGGGGATGGGCGGTCGGAGGGAGTTGTAGATCGTTAGGAGCGGCGTTCCTTTTCTTAAGCACCTCCATAGCGACGAAACTGGATCCATATCCTCCCCTGGGTCTTCCTCTATATCATTCAAGTGAGCGTCAAAACCTGGCACCTGTGTCAACCGACTCCGCAGGCTCACACATATTTGATATAGCGATCGGGAGGCATCAGCTTTCTGGTTGATGATATTGTTTGTTGCTTGAACGGGACCGCCAGATGTAGGTGCCATGATGGTTGACGAGCTGGACATGGAAGAAAGGGATGTGGTGGAGGAGGAGGAAAAAGTAGTTGAAGGAGCGGACATTTGGGAGGATCTGGATGAATGGCTCATTGTTTGGCTCAACCCAGGCAGGGCGCTGTTGTTCCTCGTTGTGAATACCGGTGCAGTGTTAGTCCTCGAGAGAGGGCCATGAGCTTGAGCCATACCAATGGCAACACCACCGCTGGAGGACATGAACTTTCAAAGGAGGGCCGGTGTGTGGATTCAGACTCGGTCGGCGGCAGCCACGCCGGTTGTTGTCTCGTGAATGCGACCACCCGATCTTGACCTGTATGCGTGTGTACGTGCAGTGCAGGTGATTGTTCGCGATTCTTCCTCGTCAGTCGGCTTGGGACAGGAAGCTGGTGCGGGGGGATTTTGGTGGTGGTGTTGTCGTATTTCCTTTGACTCTGTCTGGCAGTGGATCGGAGTCTGGAGTCTCAAGGGAGTCGCAGTGTCTCAGAGTAATGCGAGCTATCGAGTGGTGGAGCGCCTGAGGCTTATCCCTTTCTGAGAGGGCAAAAGGGAGGGCGCTTAGGTAAGATCTTGACACGTGACGCTTTTTGCATTGATGAGCTTTCTCTTGGCGCTCCTTCCCTGCCACCCTGTAGGCGAGGGGTTGATGCGATTGCGGTGGTATGAAGGAGCAAGCGAGCCACTTTGAGAAGCCTCCCCCCACATTGCCTACCTACAGCTCTGCCTTTGACCTATACACCTCCTCAAGAGCAACTACAGCTACCCATTAGGTCACTTTGTAAACATGGCCGAACCTCCAATAGGTAATCCCCCTCGACCTCACCATTTCTATCTTCCCCAGCTAACCTTCCACCCAGTTCTCGACGGAGGAACTGGTTTCCTCAAAGTTGGCTACGCGGCCCAGGTATGCGCGTTCCTCTCTCACCTTCAAGCAGCCCGAAGCTGAGTTTGTCTCCTCGCACAGAACTTTCCCGAATTCCAATATCCCTCCATTGTCGGCCGGCCCATCCTACGATCCGAAGAGAAGGGCAACGATGGCCTCGTCATTAAAGATATCATGTGCGGAGACGAGGCAGCTGCAGCCAGAACAATGTTGCAAGTCTCCTACCCGATGGAAAACGGTATCGTGAAGAAGTGGGATGATATGCAGCATCTCTGGGATTATACCTTCTACGAGAAGATGAAGATTGATCCTACGGGTCGTAAGATTTTGCTTACGGAACCGCCCATGAACCCTCTAAAGAATCGAGAACAGATGTGCGAGGTTATGTTTGAGAGGTATCAGTTTGGAGGGGTCTATGTGGCCATCCAGGCCGTGTTGGCTTTATATGCTCAGGGTAGGTTGAGGTTTCTGTAATGGGGCAGACTTGTGCTGACGAGGTTATAGGTCTTAGTTCGGGAGTAGTGGTCGATTCTGGAGATGGAGTTACCCATATCGTTCCCGTCTATGAATCAGTCGTCCTCAACCACCTCACACGAAGACTCGATGTCGCCGGGCGAGACGTAACACGAAACCTAATTGCCCTCCTTCTCCGCCGCGGATACGCACTAAACCGAACAGCGGATTTCGAGACTGTTCGACAAATCAAAGAGAAGCTCTGCTACGTGTCATACGATCTGGAGTTGGATCAAAAACTGAGCGAGGATACAACTGTTTTGGTGGAAAGCTATACCCTCCCCGACGGACGAGTAATCCGCGTAGGAAGTGAACGTTTCGAAGCCCCAGAATGCCTCTTTCAACCCCACCTCGTAGACGTCGAGCAACCAGGCATCGCAGAATTTCTCTTCAACACCATCCAAGCCGCCGACGTAGATGTCCGATCCTCCCTTTTCAAAGCAATTGTTCTCTCCGGTGGTAGCAGCATGTACCCCGGTCTTCCTTCACGGCTAGAAAAGGAACTTAAGCAGTTGTGGTTAACAAAGGTATTGGGTGGAAATCCAGAGAGGCTGGGCAAGTTCAAAGTCCGGATCGAGGATCCACCTAGGAGAAGACATATGGTATTTTTGGGTGGCGCGGTGTTGGCGAATATTATGGCGGATAAGGAGAATATGTGGATTTCGAAGGCTGAGTGGGAGGAGCAGGGTACGAGGGTGTTGGAGAAACTGGGACCTAGATAAGTCCTTCTCGTTTTTATGGAGGGTTTCTACAAAATGACAAATATGATGACTTTGATGATATTTTTCTGGTTTTCTTTTTTTGTGCATTTACCAAGTTATTCTTTCAGTGAATCTGGAGAACGGTGATTGAATTTGATTACGAAGTCGATGTTCCCCAACTATAGCCCGTTACTGTCCCTTGGAATTTAAAGTACCGTTTGAGTCTCGAGCTGTTCAAGAGTTAAGAACTATTTTTGGTCTCTGCTACTTTACCAGATAAGCTGTTCATGAGCAGATAAACCACCAGCATTTTTTGGCCCTCAATATATGAGGCTGGATAAGCTGTAAAATGTTGAATAAGCTACGTATATTTTGGGGGATAAGCTATCGATACATGAGTAAGCTAGTAGGTGAATTTTTGGCCCCTAAATGTCTTACTTGATAAGCTGTCACCTGTGGGATAAGCTGGAGTCATAATATGTCTGGGGAAATTCTGATTGGGAAAGACGTGAAGAAAGTTGCTTTCCAAGTAAACTTCCTTGTCCTACCTTCTGTCTCGGATTATTGTCGAATGCTACCGCGTAATATGAGCCTTATGGCGCTCTGGTGTATGTCTCTCGTCGCCTCTAACGCCGTCCTCCGTACAAAACCAAACCTACAACCTAGCCTTCTCACTCTTTGATCCATCTAGCTCAATCCTCGGATACCCCCCATCCAACTCCAACCCAGTAATCCTCTCCAACTCATCCACAGCCTCAAAAGCCCTCCCAAGCTTAACCTTCAAAGTCCCAAACCCCAACCTCTTCGCCCCCTTCAAATTCTCCCCAATATCATCCAAAAACAAGAAATCCCCCGCCTCCACACCTCCCCTCCCTTTTTCCAAAGAAAAAGAGTTTAACCTCTCTAACGCAAGTTCATACATCTCAGAACTCGGTTTCCGCAATCCAACGTGCGCGGAGGAGATGAAGACGTCGAATAACGATCTGAGTTCTTTTGAAGCGGCGTCGGAGGAGAAGGGGTGAGAGGGTGGGAAGATGACTGTGTTGCTTAAGGCTCCTAGTATGTATTTTCCGCTTTTCTTCAGTTTTAGGAGGGCGGGGTATATCCAGGGATCTGTGGGGGATTTTGGAGTTAGTGTTTTGGTTTCTTGTTCTTGGAGAAAAGTTGGGGAATGTTGGACATCGGAATTTAAGTCTTTTAAAAGAATGAAAAAGATGAAGAGGGGGGTAAGGATACGGGATACATACCTGGGGTCTTAGAAATAGTCATCATTTCCCAGAATAACCACTCAGCATCGACTTGAGGCATTTTTGGGAGGGCTGATGGAAGGGAAGGGTTTGCGGGGAGGGCTTTGGTGGGGTAGAATTGGGACCAGAGAGTTGGGTTGTGAAGGTCTTGTGAAAAGGCCGCGAAGAAGTGGTGGTCGAGGAGGACTATGAACGATGAGGATTTAGTGTTGCTCAGTGGAATGATTTTGGGGGTTTGGAGAGCACGCAAATGTTTTGGAAGATCCTAGAAGTAGGAAAAGGAAGTCTGGAAATACATACTTTCACCGCGTTCGAGCTTTTGGAATGTGCCATTGGGAGCGGAGCGAGATATTGAGTGGTTTACCCAACCTGGGGGGATGTTGTTTTTGATTTCGTAGTTGAGAATTGCTTGGAAGGGGGAGACGACCTGGTGGGTTTGTGTTAGTGGATGGTATGATTTCATGAGCTCGAATTTAGGAAGTGGGTGGAAGTGATGACGTGCAAGTGGTTATAGACATGCTTGGGATGAATTTCAGATAGGATGGCTCCCAACTGAAAAATAAAAAAACCGACAAACAAAATCCTTAGACGCGACGATAATGAGATCTGGGGACATAAATGTGCGATTCCTGTTTGTCGTGTTCGAGTAGTTCATGAAAAGCATTTAATTCGGATAATTTAGTTGACGCGAGATTACTCAACTTACCAGACTATTGGTATCGCATCAAACCAAAGTTGAGCAAATAACGAGTTCGACAAAGCGACTCGAGATCTTAAGTATGTATGAGTTCATTTCCTTCAGTTGCTCAATTGCGTTGACAACCTAGGTAGGCAAGGAGGATGTGAGGGAATTGCTCAATCATGTAGGAGCCAGTGAGCAAGGTCTTGAATTGGTCTAAGAAGTCCTCATCAACACCACCCGTTTTTCCGTCACCTCAAGAATAATGAAAAATATTATTCCAGAAGAGTCGGGACAATGAGAAAATTGACTTTCCAACTGCTCTAACTTCTCCAAATAAAAACCTCCATCATTCAAGATGGTTGAAAGTATTGGCAAGGAGGTTTCAACCTGCAAGGGTCGAAACCGCGCGAAATATTTTAATCCCAAGGAAGGCACAACGCAAATGACTACTCAAGTTTATTTCACAGCTGAGTTATGGGGTTCCCAAAGCTGATTTCCTAACCTCCTCAAGGATCTGTGCATAGCTGACAAGTACGGAACACAACGGAGAAGAATGGCAATTTGAAACTCAAGTTGGTAAGGGTCAGAAAAAAGAAACAAGGAGAATAAAATCCCAGAAAGATTCACAAGAAAATTAGAATCCACCTACAACAACACCTCCAATATCAAATAATCTATTTCCGTGGTCAGTCAAGCTTCATGAGGACTTTCAGAGGAATAACTGCTTACAGAACTTTTGGCTGTTTTGCTGACATGACTGAATCTATGCTTTCTAAAACGAACTCAATAGGAAAGTCTTCTTGAGACATGGAGAAGAAGGAATCTGGGGGGAGAGAGGTGATGGGTTTCATAGAGTTGTTGACGGCCAAACTTGAAGACTGAAGCCGAGGTACAGGCCCGGCAACGGGAGAGTGTTGGTAGTCAAAGCGGCAGTATCTAACTACAGCTTTCTTAAGTTGAATTTAGAAGTTTAAAATGTTACAAGTATCTTTTACAAACATGAAGTTCGATTCTCCTTGAAGATCCAGAGAAAGAAGAGAATACTAGAATATTAGAACAACGATAGCCGCTCCTGCCGCTTTAACACTCGTGCCCCACCATCGAAAGTGAATGCATCACGTGGCTCGTCCCCCACCAAATTCCGTATCGCGCGAGTTCGCTAGTAAAAGTTCGATAAGGTTGCTCCGCACATTCAATTTTTGTAATTCTTCGACCTTTCGAAAATTCATCAACATTCCAGCAATTGTGCGGCCAATCTCTCAAGATGGTAAGTTAATATCACCAACCGGTCTGCTACATCTGTAGAAGGTGTAGCAGACTACCTTCACCCAAAAACCAGACCTGAGGGCTTCCTCGCATGAGCAGAAATGCCCAAGTCTATTGCAAGATGTTCGGATCTTGTATCTGAAATGCCAATTGCTGACTCGAGGATGACAGCCTTTCACCAAGCTGGTCAAGAACTCGGCGTACTATAGGTAAGTTCTCTCACCGTATCCCTCTTAAAATCGCATAAGATCTAACCAAAAACTCTACAGTCGCTATCAAACCAAGTACAAGCGCCGTCGTTGCGGAAAGACCGATTACTACGCACGAAAGCGTCTCATCACCCAAGCCAAGAACAAGTACAATGCACCAAAATACCGTCTCGTCGTTCGATTCACGAACCGTGATATTGTCATGCAAATCGTAACCTCCGAGATCACTGGTGATAAGGTCTTCTGCGCCGCCTACTCTCACGAACTCAAGGCTTATGGCATTGAGCACGGTCTTACCAACTGGGCCGCTGCTTACTGCACTGGTCTTCTCATCGCCCGTCGTGTCCTCGCCAAGCTCGGTATGGACAAGGACTTCACTGGTGTTGAAGAGGCTGATGGAGAGTACACACTCACTGAGGCTTCCGAGGGTGACGAGGCACGACGACCATTCAAGGCCTTCCTCGATGTTGGTCTTCACCGCACTTCCACTGGTGCCCGTATCTTCGGTGCCATGAAGGGTGCTTCCGACGGTGGTATCCTCATCCCTCACTCCGAGAACCGTTTCCCAGGTTACGACATGGAGACCAAGGAGCTAGATGCCGAGACCCTCCGCAAATACATATACGCCGGACACGTCGCTGAGTACATGGAGACCTTGGCCGATGACGATGAGGAGCGATACAAGTCCCAATTTCAGGGCTATATCGATGATGAGATAGAGGCTGATGGATTGGAGGAGTTGTACCAGGAGGCCCACAAGGCCATCCGCGAGGACCCACACAAGAAGGTTGACGAGGCTGGTGAGGCCAAGTCCAAGGATGAACACAAGAAGGAGTCGCTCAAGTACAAGGGACGAAAGTTGACCAAGGAGGAGAAGATGGCGAGAGTCAAGACCAGAATTGCCGAGATCAAGGAGTCTGCATAGATTCTTGTCTCTGGTTTCGGTTTTGTTCCTGGTTTTGTGTAATACGGTTTTCGTTTCTTAGCATGGCAATGACCTTACGAGGCGTTATGATAATGGCGAATTAAAAGCACAATTCTCAAGGCAATCCAATTTAGCGTGTGAACGGAAAATGATACCCTGTTTTTACAACCGCCTTTCTTCGATTGAAACGGGTGAGATGCTAACAGTATTCCTGGATAATGTTAAGGTTATGAATGCAACGACCATTGTGAAGTATGAAATTACTGTAGCGATAGTTGGATTGAACCTGGAAGACTAAAGCTGGTGAAGCACGTGATCTCCACCGCATTTCATAAAGCTGAGCCTTGGCAGAATTCTGCGTTCCTTGGTTGGCCGATGATGTTGTCCCAGCTGCCAACGCAAACAAGTATTCCATCCCCTCTGGGCTCAACCCTGAATTCGTGAGGGCATCACCAGTTTCCAGAATACCTAGCATCACATAAAGCACGCATCGCACCTTCCCTTTTTGCATGCCTCCTTTCCCCATATTCTATATTCTTCCGTCCCTACAACGCAACACAGTGGAGTACGAGTAAATAAGAGCCTCACACGCCTCACACACCCCTCCACTCCTTACGCCCTCACGCGCGCATTTATTGTCCGGCGGATCCATCTCACACGTACCAGGCCCGAATCAGCGTTGCCTAACTAAGCCAAGAACATTCAGCCTCGTGGACCTTGAATACCACCTACCGTGACCGATATTTCAACATCCGCGACAACTTATTGACAATTTCTTGTCACACGCCCGAGGACTTGAACTCGGGAAACTACACTTCTATTCCTGTGTTTATTCAAGAAGGAACAGACCCCTTTTCCGAAGATGGCGGCGTATGGACAATCGCCACCAGACGAAGGCTATAGCGAAGACCCATTAACAATGGGGACAGCATTAGATGCGACAGCGCCCCTCTGGCTATCCAAGATGACCGTGCCGGAGCGTACTGGTATGCAAGACTTGGATGTGCCGACTGGCAGAAGTGCCCAATGCTGATTCGATTTAGAACATGTAATGCGCCTGATCGACCAACTACCTACCTCCGCCCTCTGCGAAATAGTCAATCGATTGCGTCCTCGACTCTATATCAACTTCTTCCAGTATCTACCCCCGGAGGTCTGCTTAAAAATCCTCGGCTTCCTAGACCCCATATCCTTGATACACACGGCTCGCGCCTCGAGAGAATGGATGCTTCTCGCTCTAGACAGGAGGCTTTGGGAGGCATTATACATGATGGAGGGCTTCCGAGTGATTAGACCAGAAGTGCGGAAATTCGAGCAGGCTATTAATGACGACAGACTGCGGCCGACAGGTGATTTTGAGCACAACAGCAAACGGAGGGCTACACCGCAACGAATCGCACCGATCTTACAAACAGACGACGATTATGAAATGGTCGACGCGGATATGGCAACACCAAACCCCGTATCAATCTTTGGTCCTTTGACCTCGGAGCCAAAGGAGACTGATCTTGCTAGTTCAAAGTCGGAGACGGATATTCAAATGCCCTCCCCCCAAAGTTACGCCCTTTCGCAAGGCAGCAAGTCTTCTGACTTTCCAAGCCGCAATACTACCAATTTTTCAACCCGCTCTGGTCAAAGAAGTTCTGACACATTCAATTCAGCCTACTCCCGCTACTCTGGGCCACTGTCTAATATGTCTTCTCTGGTTGTAGTTGACCGGGGAGACGGGAGAAAGAAGTTGAATTGGCAGTATCTATATTCGCAAAGGAGGAGACTCGAGGCAAACTGGGAGGCTGAGAAATATGTAAATTTCCAACTACCACACCCACAATTCCCGGAAGAGGCCCACGAGGAGTGTATATACACCATTCAACACTGCGGCAAATACCTCGTCAGTGGTAGCAGAGACAGAACTCTTCGCATTTGGAATCTAAATACTCAACGTCTTGTTCGGGCACCTTTACGTGCTCACAGTGGCTCCGTCTTGTGCCTTCAGTTTGATGCTGATCCCGGGGAGGACTTGATTGTGTCTGGAAGTAGCGATGCTACAGTTGTCCTGTGGCGATTTTCGACTGGTCAAATCATTCAACGACTAAGAAAAGCTCATCGAGAATCAGTGCTTAATGTCAGATTCGACAAACGTGTTCTGATCACTTGCTCAAAAGATAAAACCATCAAGATCTTCAACCGACGACCCATCCATCCAGGAGATTCCAAATTTCCTGGATCTGATGCAGTCGACCCCGTTCCAACATATCTGAATAATTATGGCCTCAACCCTGCGCCATCGGCTGGGCTGATACCGTCATACACTTTAATAGGGTGCCTGGAGGGTCATCATGCAGCTGTGAATGCTGTTCAAATTCACGGCGACGAGATCGTTTCCGCTTCTGGGGATCGAACAGTCAAGGTCTGGAATTGGAAAGAGCAAAAGCTGACCAAGACTCTGATTGGCCATACCAAAGGAATTGCATGTGTTCAGTATGACGGTAGAAGAATTGTTAGTGGTAGTAGCGACAACGAAGTCAAGGTTTTTGATAGAATATCTGGTGTCGAAGTAGCAAGTCTTCGAGCTCATTCGAATCTCGTCCGGACGGTCCAAGCAGGATTCGGTGATCTTCCCGACAGCACCGAGGAAGACCAGCAATCTGCTAGAAACATCGACAAGCAATTTTTCAAAGCACTGGAGTCCGGAGCGATTACGAAGGAAATGTATCAACAAAGAGGTCGTCCGAAGAATGCTGGTTCGAAGAGGCCGGAGGATATTACAGCTTACGGTGCCTCCTTACCTCCCGGAGGTGGTGGTGGCAGATTCGGACGCATTGTTTCTGGCTCCTACGATGAAACTATCATCATCTGGCGTCGAGATAAAGAGGGGGTTTGGCGTGCTCAACATACCCTGAGGCAAGAGGAAGCCGCAAATAATGCCTCGAGAGAAGCCAGAGAGGCAAGAGCGAATGTTACAGCCCAGGTTGCAAATGCACAAGCAGCTCAATCTCCGTTGCCTATGTCTATGGATACCGTGGAATCACCCACCGTAGACACAACTTCACAAAACACATCGACTGCGCAAGACACCACTGGGGGTGATCCGTTTTATCACCATTTGGTTGACCTAATTATTCCTCAAGGACCCGTCGCTTTGAGACATGGACTACATGCACATCCCCAGATGCTCAACCACCCTCACTTGGGCGAAGCTATTCAAGCATTACCTGGGCCAAGTCAACAAGCCATGTCTGCGGTTGTCGCGCACGCAATTCAATCCCGGCAACAACCATTCGGAGCTTCCTCAGCGAGCGTATCTCAAAGTTCAGCACAACAGGAAACACTACCAACCCCATTGCAAGGTACCTCAATATCCTCCACTCAAGCTCAATCCCTATCTCAGTCTCCCACTCCAGCCCTCACACAAGCACCAACCCCCCAAAACACGGATTCAATCCCCGGTACTCTTCCAGATGCGAACCCAGCTTCACCACCACCTGCTGTTCAGGCACCTGCACAATCAACCCCTCCCCCGGGACCAGTGTTACCCCAAGCTCCAGCGAATCCTCCGGCTCCGGCTCATCATCACCATCACCACCTCCCGGCGAACATGGCGCGGGTTTTCAAGCTTCAATTTGATGCGAGACGGATCATCTGCTGTTCGCAGACATCTGTTATTGTAGGATGGGATTTTGCGAATGGGGATGAGCAGATTATTGAGGCGAGTCGATTTTTTGCTCCTGTTGAGTGAGTGAGTGTAGCGTTTGCTACTTTAAGCTCGTAGGATTAATTTGCAGGGTGAGAGTGTGTGAGACAGGTTGCGCTGGACTCTTTCCCTGATCCTTTTTTGATCGATGAGCTTTTTCTTCTCCTCTTCGGATTAAGAGGGTATGGTGCATATTCCATGATGCTGTATCATGACACGAGTCTCTTTTTGGGGGTGTTCTGGCTTGGGCATGGGTTTGCTTGATTTGCTTGGTTGGAGTTACGGAGAAGATGACTTTTGTGTAAAAACAACGAAAACTACACTTGTTATCTTTTTCTCTTTTTTCGAACGAGTTTTCATTACATACATATATGGGATTGCATGGAAAGAGGATGGATTGGCTTTGGTACATTCTGGCTGGGGATCCGTATATGGAGTTCTTTTTTTCGGTGTGAATGATTGGTAGAACTCTGTTTACTTGATGAATGAATGAATGAATATGTTAATAGTTTATTGTGCTTTTGTTTTTGAAGGTTGAATTTATTGATTTGCATATGAGATGTTTTGGGGTTAGTGGTTGGTGGGCGAGTGTTGGGAGCGCAATGTGGAGTGTTTGAGTTTAAGAGAAGGATGGGGAACTCGGGGCTCGTTTGAGTGAGGTCGTACGAGTGTTCGTATGGAGTTTTGTCTATGAAAGAACTTTATTTTGCAACAACCTCTTGAAGTACACTGAAGTTTCGTGACTTATGTTTTGGCGTAGGATGAGCTTTCACTAGAATGAAGTAGATAGATTTGGATGCTCAAGTCATTGGCGCGCTATTATTAGGGCGTTACTATAAGATTTGCTCACACCTAGATCTCTCGGATTCAAAAGACATGTCCTATGCCCTATATTACCTTAGTTTACATCCTCGCTGTTCACTTCAAATTTTCGAGTGACTCTGATATTGGACACCCCCCTTTCCACGTTGTTCATTTCTATATCCATGTTTCCCGACCCCGGTTCGGTACTCACTTTCCTAAATCCTACACTGCTATCACCAGGACCACTATTGGCCCAGCCTGAAGCAAATGTTGAGGGTGGATGTTTGCTTTCGTTGGTTGATCGCAGTGAGGAGAGACTCAGGACACTCTTGAGAGATCGGATGAGTGATTCTGGAGACATGCCATGAAAGATCGGCCGAAGTGTTGGCAGACAGGCGCACACTACTGCGAGGGAACACTCGGGGAGGGTCCAGTAAAAGAGGGGTGCCTCGTCGTCTAAGTTTGGCTTTAGTTTCCGAAGAGAGGGGAAAATGTGGGAGGGCGAGAATGCGTACAGGTGAAATCTTTGTCTTTGGCAATTTTGGCACCAACTGTGAAGAAGGCATATACTTTTCCTACACCGGCAGCTGTGACACTGTGAAGAGATTAGTCCTTGCTGAATAAATGTTTGTTCTTGTAGCTTACATAGCGCCAAGCATAAAGATGACTGTAACAGCAATTTTCTGTTTGAGCATCATGTGCAATCTCCATATGACTGTCCATGGCATGGATAAGACCATGAAATCGAGTACGACGGAGATAACGGCATAGTAGTAATTTGCTTCAATGCCAATGCAATGTTTTCGTTTGCCTTCTTGTGAAGTCCATACCTCTTTGATGGGTGTACATTTGAAGATAAATGCGAAAACAAAGGCTATCATCCAGCCAAGGTTGAGTGCTGACATGATACATACAGCAATTCGAAATTTTCGTGTATCGAATATACGATTGTAGAATAAGAGGACGGACCATCTTGCGCAGGCTAATGCAATGCAGGCAACTACCTCTGTCACATATGTCATCTAAAATCGACTCTTGTTAACTCATATGTATGGATGTAATAAGAGTGGTAAGGAGTAATTACTTTGTTAAGAGCAACGAGTTTTGGACCATTGACGGCAAATCCAGCACGGTCAAGTGGCATATGCTGGCCAAGGTCCGCTTTAATAGCCCCTTGAAGAGTTGTCAGAAGGTTTTCGTCAAGATGGAACTCCTCGACTCACCATAGAGGATGTTTGCAGCATTTCCCAAAGAGAAAAGCTAGAAGGCATTTAGGAAAATTGACAAGCAAACAACAGATTGTGGAGTTTTACCAGTGCGGGAATCACGACCCAATCATCGGCAAGGAGTTTAGCCTTTTGGAGAGAGCGAGCACGAAATCTCGCTATAACCGCAATAATAGATAGAAAAGGAAAAACGATGCATAAAGCGAGAGCTGTTGGATCTATACGACCCATGATGAAGTATCTCTCAAGGCGAATGGTTCCCGTGAGCGTGAAAGGGAAAAAATGGAAGAAAATAATGGGATAGTATGATTGAGAAGTTGGGGAAAAGGAAATATGACTGAAAAGGAGAAATTCTTCTTGGTAGCACAGTATAGCGAGCAATCTATCTTTTGTTACTTGTTGAGTTTAGGCTAAGTACACGCCCACCACCTCGCCCACAAAACGTGGAGCGGCCCCTCCGGGCAGCTGCCGAACTTCCACTCCCATGTGTGTGCATCATGCGTGTAATATATGTTTGCGAGAGGCGTAGGTGAAGAGACAAGTTGGTGGTAAAAGTAAACGTCGTCATTTCTATCACGTTTCAAGGATGGTATGCAACAACAGAAGTACACGCCCAGTTGGTGCTGGGTTAGAACCTAGTAATACTCGTAATGCAATGCAGTAAAACCGTCACAAGTTACATCGCTGAAGAATGTTTTAATGAGTGAGGCTACTGATAAGGATTAGATTGGTTTGCATATACAGAATGCGAGGATGGCCGACGAATATGCAGCCAGCCATTGTGAGCAAATCTCACCTCGGCGAGAGTAAGAATATTTTGGATTCGAATCCTGGTGGTTTATCACTTTCACCCCTGCATGTTGTACTCAGCCCTATCATAGTATTATGGTCGTAAAGCCAAATACCAAACACTCTCATTGGATTTAAAATTGTGATATGACAAAAGAGTGGCATCATAACTCTTACGCGTAAACTCCCTCTCAATACCCAGCTCCTCCTCCAAATCGCCCGACGATAAACCCTACTCCCTTTGACAAATAGACAATGACAAACAAGTTCCTCCTAACAATAGATTTCGAGAACCTTGCAGTGTGAAAGCCCTGGAAACTCATGCTGCTGTAGCCTCCTCGAAGTCCTCAGACAAGTTCGTAGCCCAAGCATGTACTGCAGCATCGTCTGCGTTGACTTTTCCACTGTTAGCATTTGCTCTAGTATCGACACAAAATCTATTACCTGGATGAACTGCTGGAAGTCCTGCCACGCAGATTGCGAAGAGGATGACGAGAGCATAGTGAAATTGCATTTTTGCGGTGGTTGCGTTGCGAGTGGAGTTCGGGGAAAGATGTTTTGCTGGAAGTTTTATGGCTCTTGAAGTTTTTTCCCTTCTGAGTTGTGCCGACTTTGTGCTTATGAGTAAAGTGCTCGAATAAATGCCCTTTGGCATGGCTTCATATGAAAGACATCATTGCTATTCATAGTCCTCAAGAACTTGTAGTTACAAGCCTACGCAACATTTTTTGATCCCCGTTGGTTCCTCGAGCTTCATTTACTACGCCTCGAAACTGCTTGTACAGTAATTATTTCCTTCATCAATTACGCCGTGGAAACTTCATTGGTCTCAACACGAAAACTTCCTAAAGCCTCAGGAACTGACTATGCACGTCAAGTTTCCAAGTTACATTCAAATCGCTACTACATTCCTAAAAGAACTATACGAGGAATATCCATCATTGAAGTGAAGGTTGGTTGTATTTTGAATATGGATAAACACTCATGTTACCATGTTGTGTGACTGAGAATGTGAAGTTCTCCTCAGCAAAGTCAAATAGTTGGTTGGAACGCCGCATGACTGCATCCCACTTGTTGGTTTTTGTAATTAATCCATAACTGCATTGGTCTGAATTTATTGCATTCGTCAAGCGGCCATACTTGCGGCAAATGGGACGTCTTTACAACTGTTACAGATGTCCCACTCTTGCATATGCATAGAGAATAACCTGGTATTTTGCGGAGTATCGACTTTTTCGCTACAGATGCTGAACCAAGGCACATAAGTGATTTCGGGAAAGGGGTGACATTCAACAAACAAACGATTGTCCTTGTATCTACCAATCATGAAATGCTGCTTTTTTGGATGCGTTGCACTGCCTCAGGTCCAATATAATGTGGTTGGAGGCAAGGGTGATATATGCATCATGCAACGACTCTTACTTGTGAAGAACTTATTGTTGGCGGTGTAACAATTTGCAAGAAGATCTACTTTCTGGAGAAAACGTTGTTTCATTAGCCTAAAATATTCGTTACAAAGATGGAAGGAGAGTGATTCATAGAATAAGGAAAGGCTTCCCGTCATTGGCAATGAGTGGGAATGTACCGATAAGGAATCCATTATTGTCTATCTCTTCTACTCTGACGGCTAAAACAACGCACGATAGAAAGAGGGGGTCATGTCAACAACCGCACTGAAAGGGATTTCATGTTCTTATGCGGCGTGATAGCCATGCAACGCAAGCTTTGCTTGGGTGTTGGCATGCAGTCGGCTTCTGCTCAATACATGCCGAGGGAAAGCTTGTCGAGCTTTTCTAGATCCGGTACCGATAGTTTATTGTGCAACAGGACAGAAGATTCGGTTCAAACAAAGTTTTCAAGCAAGGCAATTTCTCTATCTAGTAGACCCCACTAGAACGAACTGCAGGATTCTCGTTGAAAAATTGGTACCTTTCTACTTGATTTATCTACAAGGCTTCTCATTCAAGTCCCCATGGTTGTTATCATGAAGATCCCGTCACTTTTGTGGAACAATTTGCATCGAAAAGACTACATCCCACTGCCAAAGCACGACCCAGCAAACCCTGAAGTTGAATCAAGATGTCTGGGTGGAGCTTGGGGGGCTATGTCCCAAGTCGTCCTCACGTGTTTGCTTTGCGTGGCTTCATTTATCGTCGGTTACACTATTTCTGGGCATGTCAAGGAAACTGGAAGCACATTTCGTAGGTGTATTCACACTCAATACATTGAACTCATCTGCACAGACGATATTTACGAGTAAGAAACTTACGTGTTCAGAACCAGGCAAAACGGTGATTAAAGCGTTCTCGTTTAACGCCTCATTTTCCGCTGCCCCCTCCGAAGAGTCCAACCGAGCCTGGGCTAATAGCCTTCCCCGTAAGAGCCCAAACAATTATCTGTTGAGACATAAAACCCAAAGCTGATTACCGGGAACTTGAACGGCGACAGGCGGAGAGGGTTTCATGCTGAACCAATCCTCGTTGTCAAATGTAACTGAATTCTCGCTTTGGCATCAGCTTCATTGCATTGTAAGTCATTAATATAAATACTGAAGGTCTGCCTTACTGATGATTTAATAGGATGTTCTCAGACATGGGTATTATTCGGCGTTATCGCAGCCTGCTGTAAACGTCCACGACTTACGGGAAGGGAAATCCATGGAGAACATGCATCATGTTACCCATTGTTTTGATTTTCTTAGACAGTGTGTTGAATGTTCTGCAGATACAAATATAGAACCTGTGGACTGGCAACTAGGGGGTGTAACGGGATGGGGATTCGAACGAATTTGCAGAGACTTTGATGCTGTAAGAAGATTTTCGCAAAAATGGAGAATTCCTGACAACATCTGATAGTTATTCTTAAAAAGCACAAAAGAGGTTCCAAACAAAAAATTTCGCAATGACTTTGTAAAGTGACCACAACAAAATCAACTTGCTATCAGTCCTACCTTGGTTCCATTACGACTACTTGTTGAAACTCGCATTTCCTCCACCCACTCAACCACATCATCTCTACATTCAATGCGCTTCCATTCCTGGGCCATCCTAGCCAGCACATATGCTATCTCGACCTCTGCCAAGTTCTTTGCAGGGCAAATCCTTGGACCGTAACCGAATGGAATGTAACTTCCTACATCGGGCTTGATATTCTCCCAGCGTTCTGGTCGAAAATGTTCTGGGTCCGGTTGATAGCATTTTCCGAGTCTACCAACAGCATGGGCGGAGGTTAAAACATAGGAGCCCTTCGGGACAAAAATGGGAGATGCTCCATTGGGACCACCACCAGTAGGTAAAATTGTGTCTTTATAGGCCATACGTGTCGACATACTCGCCACTGGATAGAGTCGAAGAGCTAGACAAAGCGTTAGAACAATAAGAAACCAGAAAGAAGCTGCGCGGGAGGACCTCACTTTCTTTTACAATGCTCTGTAAATAGCTCATTCCCTTCAGAGTATCAACGGTCAAGGGGGTAGTGCCCTGCGCCAGAACCTCTTCTCGAAGTTTTTCCCACTTGAGGGGGTTTCGGCAAAGTTGGAACATTGCATTTCCAACGGAAATAGCACTAGATTCATGACCTGCCAGAAAAATATGCATGATCTGGTTTCGCAAATTCGTTCGATTATCGGTTTGCATAGCCATCTCATGAAGCAGGACATGCTTCTTTCCGAGCTTGTCCTCCTCGGGTGCATTCCTTTGTTTCTCAGCCAGACGAGTGTTTCTATACTCGATTGCTTTATCGACATAATGGTCCGCAAAAGCATGGGCTACTTTGAGTGAGTCTCTCCATTTCTTGTCCCTGTAGAGAAAGGCAAGTTTCCCAAGTTGTAGTCGTCTCCCTGTACCACGTTGCGCGTAGTGAAAAGCATCAAGAAACTCTTCCGATGCGATGGGTGTGTTTTTATCTAGAATTCCCATGGATTCGCCAAAGAGGAAAAGCGTAGATGTATCGATGAACTTTGACAGGGTTAGAGTTGCCAACAAACTTCAGTGGATGATGCCTACCAATTTGCAAAGTAGGGGTTTCAAGTCGACAGTGGAGCCATCTTGAGGAAGCGAGTCCATAAACTTTGCAAGATTCGCCTCGAATGCGGGTAGATTGGCAACATTTGTTTTGTTGAATGTAGGGCGTATTAGGGAACGGGAATGTTCCCAAAATTCACCATCCATTGTAAACACACCTTCCCCCAAAAATGGAAGCGTGGCTGCTCGTCTCAACGGCTGTACTCCATAATCCTTGAAATTTGTAGAAAGTATAGCATAGAGATTTGTTGGATCAACTGTGCAAATAGCAGGCACCCCTAAGAAATTTGCCGAGAAGGTTTGTCCGTGTTGTTGGAAGCGATAAAGCCATCTTGCTAGAAGACTGGAGTTTTTGGCATTCTCCATGTTGTCCTTGAAGAGATCATACCCGAGAAAAGGATCTTTGTGGGGGTATCTAGGGGGTTTCTGGCAGCCATACTGTTTAGTCTTCGATTGTCGTCTTTTCCATGTTCGAAAAAGGCTGAAGACATAGTATACCGCAAGAATCGCCAATACTGGACTACCAAAATGGTAGAGATACCCCATCTTGACAAAAGAACAGGCGAAACAGCGAGCTCCACTTGAGATTCAAAAACCGGAAGTAATTGCTGAGAGGGAGGAAATCGTCTGAGACTAGGCATTAATGTACGTGAAAGCACGTCATCTGCCTGATTGCAATTACCAACGGCGGACAACCTCAAGTGGTTACCAGAGTGCCAAGATCGACACAAATATCTCTGTTTGGAGAATGCGTGTTGTAACCAACCAAAACCTGAATTCGTTTATGCCGGTTTATGCAATGCATGGCACAGCTGCAACATGCAAACATTTTAACCGGTACTAGGTTACTGAAAAGACCCCTATGAAGATGAGGCCGGAAGTCCATGAGTAAGGAAGGACTAGATTTTGCAACAGTAGCGGTATATACTTATGTTAGTAAAGGGGGTTGAAGGCAACCTCGTTCCTATCAGCTCCTCTTTACTCAGCACCAACCTCTCGATCTCGCGACCCATACAAGTCCCACTATTCAAAAATTTGTGAGCCTTCTCAACCGTTTATTGAGATGCCTTTCGAAATATCTTCTGAGGATGCCGCCTGTGGTGATTCAGAACCATTTCTCAAGTCTGAAGGGTGGCCAGAAGAAAAACCAACCGCTTTCAAAAAACGATCATACAGTTCCAAACTTTGGGCAATTATCTTTCACACTTCCATCGCTCTATTATATCTAATTCTAATCACAAGTACTACGTTGTTCTGGAAATCCGAGAAAGTGTCTGTTCATCACCAAGAGCAAAGTCCAGGAGGGGTTCAACACCAAGACGCGGAAGAGATATACTGTGAGTCCGACAGACTTCAAATGTTCTGAAAACATTGACTAACGTGGGTTAAAGTACCAGCAGAGGAAGCAATCCAGTGGGAATACACCGATTTCCCTCTCCGAGATTTCTATCACGATAACCCTTACGTTGGCGACCCAAGACCAGTACATGATGAAGCTTGGCGCAAACTCCTACAAAGCAAGTCTTTAGAGCCGTCGAACCCAGCTACTCCAGACAGAGAAAAAACGCTAATACAAGTCCTCTTAAGATATGAATGTTCGTTTCACTCCCGAGGAAATGCATAAGATCAATTTGACCTCCCTTGCTTTGAAAGATGGCTCAGGATACGTAGGAAGTTTCACTTCGTATCATGAAATTCATTGTGTGGTTCGTGCTCCTTCTTGGGCAAGATTGCTTGTGACGGCTTGCTAACAAACATACCATAGCACTGGGTTCGAAAATGGATGCATCGGGAACATTATTGGCCATATCTAGAGGGGAAAGCACTGAAAGAGCGAAAGGTTCACATTGGAAAGTTAATTAGTGCGCTATTCTCTACGATTCTAGGCTAACTTTCACGAAGAACACTGCCTGGAGAATCTTCGCCTAAATGCCATGTGTCGGGGCTCTAGAGTTGTATCAACCTTTGAATGGTTCGGATCACTTCCTCGTCCTGCCTTGGAACAGAAACATAAATGTATCAACTGGGAGAAATTCGATGCCTGGAATGCTGAAAGAAGGGTTGATCTGTTTGATCTGGATGCACTCGCAGATCGCCCAGAGCCACCATTGGTAAGTTTCATGATATCACGTCGTCGACGAGTACTCACTCTTATTTCAATAGATGGAGGAGTCCGATGTTGATGTGCGATTGGGCACTAAGAAGCCGGAAACGGAGTAGTCATCAAAACCAAAAGAGAGATTTGGTTTCATTTTGGCTACGTAAACAGTCATTGCTGGTTCGGGCCTTTTCCTCCTGCGTTTCACTTATTTCGGTAAATGGTGGATCATTTCATTGTTTACATGGATTGGGAGATATCTGGATAGTCTTTTTGAAATATGGTGCAGAACTTACACAAAAACATTTCTGCATTGCGTCTTGTCCGAAACGCTACTGAGTGACAACATCCCATAACACCTGGTCAACTTATGCAAACAATCCCGTCTCATGGCCTTCAAAACTCAGAGACTTCTTCAATCTACCTCCAAATCCTACACCATTACTTAACCAAATCGAGGCTTCTCCCACGCCTTCTTTGAATATCAGAATGACATCCTTCTTAGCAAGCCTCCTGGCTGACTCTTCAAAATTCCGTTCCTCTTCTCTTGTCAATTCGAATTGTTAACAACACTTTGAAGATCCCAGAAATACGGAAGAAGTCAACCAGTAGAAAGTACCTTCTTAAAAGACACTAGATCGAGTAGAGAAGCAGAAATAGGAGAATTGAGGACAGGAGTAAGTGTTTGGTTATGTCTCCGAGAAATTCTTGTAGGAGGCATTCCGGTGATATGAGAGGCATAGTTGCATCTCCTGGTTCACAACCGGGCTTGAAATTCTTGAGTATGGCCAATAACAAACTATTCGAGACTTCTTCTAGAGATGTATACTTGAGCTGTACTACCTTACTATTCAGAAGAGTCAGCAGGTAAACTCTAGATAAAATTAAGTTCCAAAAAACCTCAAGATCATGTATTCCATAATGAAGTTGCCGTAGTGGCACTTACATCCTCTCTGATCCTAGATATTCATTCTTCCACTTCATGAAGATTCCGGGACGCTTCCATGATGTGTCCAACCTTCAATCTTCCTCATTACTCGTCCATTGTGCACACAACTTCTCATGAAACCCACTTATTGTCTTCGTCAAATATATGTCCTAAAACCTGTAAATCGGAATTATGGATGGAAAACAAGGTAGCTGTAACATCCCCTGTCAAAACCCAAACGCAAGGATGGTTAGAATGCGTGAGGAAGATGACAACGGAATGACTCGGCCAACTTCAAATAACACGAAAGAGGAGCCCCGAAACTATTTCATGAAACTGACACAGACGGTGAATAGTCGATGACGAATAGGTTGACTTCTGCTCCTGACTGGAGGTGGTGCAAGTGCTATTGAACCAATAATCCAAGCATAAAACACCAACAACCATGCACCAGAATTAGGAACCGGGTATATCAGCTGGTGGATTTGCTGAAGTATAAGGAGGTATGCTGTCTTGGACAATTCGACGTCTCATACCCGCATCCCATTCGAGCCAATTTTGTTCATCGGCTGATCGTCTGGGTCTATCATTATCGTAAGCCCAAGTATCATATAGTTTCAGAAGGGTATTGTCGGCAGCAAGTTCTTCGGGATACGTTGTGAGCACGTTATCCATCTCATGGTAGAAGTCTTCTCGATACGGTCGCCATCCGTAATACATCTTCGTGTATTCCCAATACTCTGGGAACCACCCGCCGAATTCCCAATCAATGATGGCTGTTATCTTCCCATCCTTGACCATGATGTTCTCAGGTGACATGCCCGCATGAGTGAATTTCGTGACATAGGAATTGGATTTGTTGTGAACTTTTGTAACGTCCTTGTCAAAAGCCCATGAATCCACGGCATCGCCTCTGCGCACAAATTCATGGAAGTCGGCTATGCTCTCGAAGGGACCGAAGCGTCTACCACCCAAGCGGTGATCATAGCCAGATCCTAGTCTCAATGAGCCAACAAATCCATCTTTGGGCAGTTGAAGGCATCGAAGCTGCGATATATATCCCGCAAGCTCCCTAGCTATACCTGCTTTTTGCTCCAGTGTCAAAAATTGCCAAGCCACGTCGAGAGTCAAGCCCGGAACCAACTCCAGAACCAAGTCCTGAGATCCGTCTTCACGAGTGTATGCACCGAAGACTTTAGGAATCGGAATCGTGGTATTTTGTCGAACAAACTCCATGGCCTCAAATTCAATCGGATGGCATTGAAACTTAATTAGTTGCTTGTGACCGATATACCTGACCTTTGCTCCTGATCCCCTGAGCAACCTGTTGGTTTCATTTTTCCTCCATAGACGTTCCAATCCTCGAATTCTAATCCATAAAGGAAGGTGTTTGTTGTTCGACACCATATTCGTGCTGACGTTGGTGTCTTTTCTTAGGAAGAATGAGCTGGCAGGGTTGCAGGCATACCGCTTACGTAAAAATCGGCACTCCTAACGCTTTATGTATGGCATGTGTTTTCTGCGAGTCTCTATTAGAGTATCATAGTAAGTTTAATCTCTCTTTTCTTAAGTAGTTTTTAAGATGAAATCATTTCATCACCCTCCAACACATTGTCATTCCCTACTTTTCCCTAAGTCTATGTCCCCCCAGGTAAAGTTTTAAGGGAAGCATTACCACCAAACCAAACTGAATCACGTTTCATTTCCGCTGATTCATTACTCGGTCACTTTCCCCCTTTTTACATACACCTCAGCCACTCACCACACATTCCAAACAAGCACAAGACACGATCAAAAACATAACACAAGAAAGCTGTACAATAATACAAGGGAAGGTAGCTAGACTAGCCTACGGGCATCTACGCCCTATTTCATACCACCCATCCATTCCCCCAGTCCCCATCCCCACAAAATATGCATCTCGTCTTCTTTTCTACACGTTCCCCCCTTTCCTAACATTACACACTAAACCCCCTTCTAAAGTTTTTGTTCTTGCTTCGTATGTAAACATTTCACAACCAAATCACACATTTACTCTCCCTTAAGCTTATCCTGCGTAACGGTAAACGCAGTCTCCAAAAGCTCCGCCTCCTCCTTGGTATGCGAGGTCTTTAATCCCGTAGCCACACTGGCACTTGGGTTTCGCCCAGCATACATAACATGCTTACGATCATGATGCTCAGTCTGGTTCAACAGAGTCTCAATTCTAGGCTGGGTAAAAGACCAGGCACCAGCGTTAAGAGGCTCCTCCTGGCACCAAACAATAGTCTTAGCATTAGGATACTGATCGAGGTTCTCCTTGAGTTGTTGCCAAGGGAAGGGGTTGAGTTGCTCGATTCTGGTGATGGCTGTATCTTTGATACCCTTGTCGGCACGGTATTTGTGCAGGGCGACGTAGACTTGTCCAGTACAGATGACGACGCGCTCGACTTGTTCAGGCTCGACAATGGACTTGCCGTGCTCGGGGTCGGGGATGATCCATTTGAATTGCGAGTCGCCGGTGAACTCCTCGATTGGTGATCTTGCAAGAGGATGTCTGAGAAGAGATTTGGAGAAGAAGAGGACGAGAGCTAGGAAAGTGTTAGTTGAAGAACACATTAAGATCTGGAGATAGTAAACTTACGCTTTCGGAATTGTCTGTTCATCTGTCTTCGCAAGATGTGGAACAAATTCGATGGCTCAGTCATATACGCAATTTGCATGTTGCAATCTTGGTGTTGACGGTCGAGCTTGTCAGCTGCTGGGAAAACACGTGGGTCCTCGTTACACAATTGGAGATATCTCTCCATACGACCAGAGGAGTGTTCAGGTCCTTGTCCATCATATCCGTGGGGCAGAGACATGATAAGACCGGATCTTTGCATCCATTTCACCTCACCAGAGGCGATGAATTGATCGATGATACATTGAGCGTTGTTGGCGAAATCACCGAATTGAGCCTCCCACATGACAAGGGCGTTGGGGGATGAAAGAGAGTAACCATACTCAAATCCAAGAGCTCCAAACTCACTCAAGGAAGAGTTGGCGATAACGAATTTGCCTTGGTCCTTGCTGATGTGCTGGAGAGGGGTGTATGTCTTCTCGTTCTCTTGGTCGTGGAAAACAGCATGTCTTTGGGAAAAGGTTCCACGTTCAACATCTTGACCCGAAACTCGGACGTGGTGTCCCTCACTGACCAATGATCCGAAAGCAAGGGCTTCAGCAGTTGACCAATCAATGTTGGTACCTTCATTTACAGTCTTGACACGGTTTGCGAGAATACGCTTCAAGTTGCGGTGAACGTTGAAACCCTCTGGTGTTGAGCCAATGGTTGTACCAATATGCTCCAGAGTCTTGACGGCGACACCCGTTGGGTTGTGAGGAAGAACTTCCGAGGCCAACTCCTTTGGTGACTTGAAGCCGTTCCAAGCGGAAGTGGTCCATTCCTTGGAGGTTGGTTGGTAGTCTTTGCTCTTGGCAAAGCTCTCCTCCAACATACCCCAAACCCATTTGCGGTGCTCCTCAATATCCTCCTTGGTGAAGCTGCCATCCTTCAAGAGCTGGTTGATGTAGATATCGATTTGAGACTCATGTGATTGAATTTTCTTGTACATGAGTGGCTGAGTGAAAGAAGGTTGGTCAGTCTCGTTGTGACCGTGTTTACGATAGCAGACAAGATCAATAACGACATCCTTGCGGAACTCGGCACGCCAATCAGCGGCAAGTTGGCAAACATAGTTGACAGCCTCTACATCATCGGCATTGACGTGGAATACTGGTGCATCAATTGACTTGGCAATATCGGTACAGTAGGCGGTAGAACGAGCGAAACGAGGATCAGTGGTGAAACCAATTTGGTTGTTCACGACCAAATGGATGGTACCACCGGTGGAATAGGCTGGTAGAGCGTGGAATCCCAAACATTCGTAGACAACGCCTTGGGCTGCAAAAGCAGCATCACCGTGGAGAAGAACACCCATCGCAGTCTTGTGGGATTTTTCATCATCGTTGTAATGTTGGATGGCTCTGGTCTTGCCCAAAACAACTGGGTCCTCGGCTTCTAAATGCGAAGGATTGGCGACCAAAGAGAGCTGAACCCGCTTTCCGGAAGGCGTAGGTCTCTCAAAGTTCATTCCCAAATGGTACTTGACATCCCCGGATCCCTCATCCTCGGCGGCGGCACTTCCTCCAAATTCACTGAAAATGGACTCGTTCGGTTTGCGGACAACGTTACTGAGGACATTGAGACGACCACGATGAGGCATACCAATGACAATATCTTTCACTCCATAGTCCACACTTCGGTCAATCAAGGCCTTCATTCCTGGGACCAAGGTCTCGCAACCCTCCAAACCGAATCGCTTGTCATTGGGGTATTTTGTGGCAGAGAAAAGTTCGAAACTTGAACTCCAGATCAATCGATCGAGAATTCGTCGCTTCTCGTCAATTGAGTATTTGAAGGGGGTCTCGACCTCGACACGCTCACGGAGCCAGTCGCATTGCTCTCTATCTGGGATGTGGATGTATTCGACACCATAGGAACCGCAGTAGATGCGCTCACAGGCGGCGATAATGTCGCGTAGCGTCATTTTTTCCCGTCCTTCCTTCTTGAAGCGAGGCAAGATTCCGGGCCCAAGGGTGTATTCGGTATCCAAGTCCTTCTCGGTGAACTGGTAATGCTCGAGTCTGAGCTCCTTGGGGTTGCTGTATCCAAATTCTTCTGCCTCGCGCCGGATGCCCAAAGGATCGATGTTTGCTTTGTGGTGACCACGAGCTTGGTATGCGCGGACAAGCAGTTGGACCTTCAAGTGGTTTGTGACATCCGAGCCCTCACCAGCGGCCATTCCCAGGCCTGGCATGAAGCTTGCCACACCTCCAGTAGGTGTTGGGACCAGAGTTGGTGGAGGAGTGAAAGCTTGCGACATTGGCATATCGCCGCTCTCCATATTCCGGAAGTAGACCTGCCATGAGACGTGTACGCTGGATGGGTCCTCCTTCCATTGCATATACATCTCATCAATGTAATTTGAGCTATTTCCTGACAGGAAGCTGTCATTTGGATCGGGGGCGGAAGCGACGGCGGCAGCATGTCTCCTCTGGGAGAGAGCGGCCAGTGGGTTTCGTTTCGAAGCGAGAAGGGTTTTAGATGTGGTGTTGGAGAAGATGAGAGGACTGCGGGAGGAGATCGAGGTACAGAGATTTCGGGCAGAACAGCCAGCTTTCAGGAGCTGGCTGCTCTTCTGGCGTAGGGAGGATCGAAGCATTGTGCCGGCCAATACAATGAAGAAAGGTCAGAAAGGTAGAAGAGAGGGTGAGGTGTTGAAGATGTTTAGATCCACGCAGCAGGAGAGATGCCGTGGTGGAATTGGGGGGGAAAGGAGAGGCGGAGTTGGTCTTTCAAAGATGTGGTTGAGTAACAAGAATTCATTTGGGGCACGAGTTGCAGGCAAAGCCAGATGACGGCCGACTTTAAAAATGGCTCTTCCGGCCTCTGCCAATCAACAGCCTCCCATACGACCTGCACGGAAGAAGTCGCTTTTGCAGGGATTCTCGGCATCTGCTTAGTCATCATCGGCCCGAGTAGCGGCGTCCTCCTCCTCCAGCTCCGATTGGTCCGATGCCAGAGCAGTCTTTCTTTAGTGAAGGCACTTGGGAGGCAGCCATTCCTGATTCATATCTTCAACACCACCTCATAGACGTCACCACACACCAAACATCCTCTGACACCCAGTCACCCCCTATTTAACTCACGCCGCGTCACATTTGAAGGAAAACTTCTCGTCCAAGACTTTTTCAAGTCTTCGCGGAAAGGGGTTTGGGCATCCGGGTCTTAGAGCTGCGTTTGGGCACCCTGAACACCCCAGAACAAAACACAAGCGGCTCTTAATCGCCCTTGGCGAGTGGGCCTCGCTCTCCAGATGAGAGAAGAACCCCAACTACCATTCCCAGCTCGGCATTCTTAATCGTCCATCGCCAATGGCCTCATCCACGAAAGGCACCGCCGCCTACAAGAAGAAGGACGGGACTTTGAGCATCACCGAAGATGAGAAATATCTTCAGTGGCTCCCTCTCGGTGCTTCCGTCGACAAGGCCGTGAACATTGCCGTTGCAGACATCACCAGTATGTGAGGCCCGGGGCAAGGCACTTTTCATTTGATACTGAACTTTGTATATAGATTTGCAGCAAACGCCCGAAGCCGCTGCCAAGGTGATGCTCAAGGTTTTTGAAAAACCACCTCAAGCCCAGGAAGCTGTTACCCATCTATTTCATTTCAATGCGCCTTCAAATCCTCGTCTCGAGGCAAATGCCATCAAAGATGTCTTGACCAATTTGATCAGCGCCATCAAGGCAAAAGAAGCGATTGTACCCGCTGCAAATGGCTCTGCTCCAGCCTCAGCAGCTATGGCAATGGCCAGTGCGGTTACGTCTAATCAAGCCCCAGCATTGGCGAAATGGTTTGATGACAATGCTTTAAAGATCGATATCGAACTCCAGCAATCTCTGATGAAAAAAGATCCATCCCTTCATGGCACCTATATGGAAGCATTGCGGACCAAGCCAGACACCATTACCAATTCGCAATTTAACTCTCAGTTCTGGTCCACGCGAACGAATATTTTGAGAGCCTTTGCTGTCGAGACCAGCCAAAAGAGAGGTTCTTACAATGTTCTGTCAGCCGTGAAGCCACGGCAAGTGGACGGAGAGCTCAAGATGAACATCAGTGCCGAGCAAATTCAACTCATTTTCAACCAGCATCCTTTAATAAAGCGTGTTTACGATGAGAACGTACCCAAACTCAACGAGTCGGAATTTTGGTCCAGATTCTTTCTTAGTCGACTATTTAAGAAGCTCAAGGGAGAGCGAATTGTCGAAACGGATGGTACAGATCCTACTTTTGATCGATATCTGGAAGCTACTACAGACACCGGTCCAACCTCACGATTGATGGGCATGCATATACCGAATGTGATTGATCTCGAGGGAAACGTGGAGAATCAGGGAGGTAGCAAGGGTGGAAACCGTCAAGATTTCACCATGAGACAAAATTCAGTAGCCAAAGTGCCTATTGTCCGAATCCTGAATAGTTTGAGTGAGAAGATCATGGCAAATGTTGCTCCTTCAGATATCGACCCAGCAGATCCTATTGGTATGGATGAAGAGACATTTAATGCTCTGGCCTTAAAGGATTTGCAAGGCGATTCTGAAGAGAATCGAATCATGCTCAACATCAAGCAACAAAGCCAATTTTTTGCCAATGAAAAGTCACAGATTTCTGCTGAAGCTGCTCTCTATGCGGAGCAGGTACCCGCGGAGGTATTGTCGAATATGCGTTCCGATGTTGATCCCCAGCACATGAATCACCGAGTTGGTGGGGGGTTAGATCTAAGTTCAGCGATCGGTGTCTTGGAAGACAGTGATACTGACGAAGAGCCTGAGAACAAGACCCCTCATGTAGGCAGCAAAGCTAGTCTGACGGATGCTAGAGTCCAGATTTTAGAAGGAGTGAAAGCTCGCCGAACAGAGATTGTTGGGTCTGATGGCCAGTCTTCTCTATCTGGTCTCTCGCAAAGAATCTTCGATAGACTGACGTTGACGCACGCAACGACGACCGAGTTTCTTCATCACTTCTGGATTGTTTTTCTTTCTGGAGATCCTGATCGTGCTGGGGAATTACAAAAATTGGATGATACTTTGGAAAGGGCGATGGAACGTATCAATTCCGTCGCGAATGATGCCGAGGCTGAGAGAGACGAGATCATCCGCAGACAAAAGCAGCAAATCAGAGACCATTACGAGAGGACTGGAAAGAAGATTCAATTCAACTCAAGTGCGATTGGTGGGGGTGGAAAAATAGTGAGAGAAATGATGGAACCCACCATAAAGACGATACAAAAGGCCAAAAAGGAGTACCGAAAAGCTCTTGCAGCCGAGGGAATAGAATCACTTAATTAACGGGTATGGGGTGCACTTCTGGTTCTTTCGCGGGATCCTCTTGGTGTCATAGCGGCGGCGTTGTCATAGGGGAAGGCGCGATGATCTGTAGAATAACGTCAAAAGTAAGAACTATCTACCTACCCTGTACTCCAAGACTTCTCTTCCATCATGCCTTCCTTCTATTTTCGGATTATTCCTTATTCCACTTTGTTTTCTTTTCATCCTCTTTGGTATTCAACAATCCAACCAATGTTTTAGCCATCATCTTGTGGCGACGAGTCAAACATTGTTTCCATCTTGGAAGTATCCTTTGATCTATATCAAGTTTCATTACAGTGCCCTTTGATATTCGAAATGGCCACAGCAAATATTACAGCAGAACCCAAAATCTCGGATACCACACGCCAACCGCTTGCCCCCCGTCCCCAATCACCCAATTCAATCATGTCTTCCAAACAAGTCCGACGCAAGACCTCCTTCGTCCTACGAAACTCATCCGACGACCTTGCAAGTCCCCATGAATCGATGTACGATGCCTCATACTTCTCTATCAGCGATGAAAACAACAATGGCCAGGACTTGGCTGCTTCTCTGGTGGAAGTCTCGAAAGGAAAAGAGGAGGATCACAGTATCAAGGCTGATGAAAACAAGGCACTCTCGATCGCAATGCCAGATATAAATTTCCTCTACGGTCAAGGAACAATGTTAACAACCATCACCGAACAAAAAAGTAACCTCACCATGCGCTCCCTTGCCCGCACCAAATCCGTGGATCACCTCTGTCAAACGAAGTCTCTCACCCATCACGATAGTTTCTGTATATCCCGAGTGCCCAGACGGAAACAATCCTTTAGTTTCGACGATGTGGCTTTGATTAAACTCTCCTACCACGAAGCATGTTCGAAGATAGAGGGGAGTCCTGCCCCAAGTATCCACGAGGTATACGCACAACCCAAAGCCCCCCTCCACGCGCCCATTGCGAGACCCGCGACACCACCAGGGATGCCTTCTTGGACCAATAGTCAGGTTTTGACACCCCCTATACGAGCAGCAAACCAACATCAACGGGGTGGTTTCCGTCGCTGGCTTGGGCTCTCCAACTCGCCTTCTACACTTTCGACGATTTCCTCTTGCAATTCTCAACGTCCCATGCTTGTAAGTAGACCGGCTGGAATTGGAGGGCGAATAGCACCGAGATTTCGTCCGCCCAGAAGTGCGTATGCACCTATCAATGAACACCCCTTTACCCGCGCGCCCATTGCGAGGGTACCAACGAATGCCTTTACGATGCCTAGTAGTCGACGGAAGAGATTATCTCAGAGGGTGAGATTTACTCCTTCGGCTACGGCGAGGGATTCGGAGTTGAATCAACTAAGGACGGCCATTGAAAGTACGAGTGCGAGTGCTGTTAATCCCATGGAAGCTGTGCTCATGACCGAGAACCATGAGCCGCAAATTTGTTGTCCGCATCGCAGTGGGAGGAGGGAGGCACTCAGGAGATTACAATTTGCTCAAAGTCAAACTCCGCCTGTACTGGACTCTACGAGACCGCAGGAATTCATCGTTACGCCTACGAGTATTAGAGCTGTGACGCCTTCTAGTCCTCTCCAGTCCCCCGAAAGACAGGACTCTATCCCTTCTAACCCCAACCCATCGACGGAAAATCTCGTCTCCTCCTCCTCTCAACCGGTACCCGAACAGAAAACTTGGTGCTGGAAATGCAAACTCGAGCGCGTCTTTGAGATTTGCGATCGTGTGTGGATGGGGAGTCTGAATTGCTTCTGCTTTGTGTGTTGCGGGTTTGATCTAGATGATTGTGGGCATGGTCGAGGGATTGGGGTGTACAGAGGGGACGGACTTACAGGAGGTGGTTCCGGTGGGGTGTACGGAGGGAACGCGGGGTGCTTTGGGGCGAGGGAGTTGAGGGGGAATGGAGGGGGGAGGGGGGGAGGTGGGTATAGGATTCCCAGTGCGGGTTTTACTTATCTTGATGGGGCGAGTTCGCCGGAGTTGAGGGGGCCTAGGAGGGTGCTTTTGAGGAGGAGGGGTAGTGGTGAGTGAGGGCGGGTTTTGAATAGGATCGTTGGGGCTTGGGTTGTGTGGTTGGGTGGGTAATTATTGATGGGAGTTCTGTTTTCTCCTTCCTTCGTTTCTTGTTATGAACTTTCTTTTGTTAGAGGGCTGGGGAGTCTGGGTAAGTGTCGTATAGAATAATATTATCTTGTATCAATGAGGATTGTTTTACTCTTTCTAAATCTTTGTTTCTTTGCGTATTCTCTTTTTACTTAGACATAAGGAGATTACTTGTTTTGTTTCGTGGAGGACTTAAATGATGAGCGTAGATGTTATGAAATGAAGTGATTAACAGCTCGTGAGTTTCTGCTCTCACTTCCTTTTCTACAATTATCCTCAGGCTTCTAGGTGTATAATTTTATTGAAGTCTTTATAGATGACCGAACTGAAGTAGATTTTCTATTTCCACTTTTACTGTCTACTGTGTGAATAGCTTCTACCGTAAGGGTACCTGTGAATATGAAAATATTGCTTGTAGGCGGATAGGGAAAGAGTATACTGGACAAAAAGAGATTGATAGGTGGCCAGGCGGTTGATAAAAAAACCACGTGTTACTATAGCGTTCATCTTTAATTGATGAATCTCAATTGAGAAGAGAATTTCTCTATACGGTCTGTTTTAAATGGAAATAAGGTATAGTTTACTTTCCAATTTTAAGATGTCTTGTAATTTAGATAGACAGAAGACGATATACTTTCTATTAGTTTACATTTATTCAAGTTGTTATATTACCTTCTTTACGTATTATTCTTTTAAGGACCAAATTAAGGTATATCCGAAGGGCCTGTCTAGCTTATATTGTAAACCTTGGTTTATATTCTTCGTGTAACCTTGTATAACCTTAAGTATATATTTTTAAAACCTTATATATGTCTTTTTCTACTCTACTAATATAAATAAGAAAACTCTAACTATAGATTATTTAGAGCCTACTAACCTACTACCGTCGTATATACTAAGATATATAAAGTATTAGATATATTCTAGAAGCTAAGTAACTAGTATGTATATCTAGAAAGAATTAGAGATATATACTAACTTAGACGAGGCGGTATCTGAAGAGAACTAGTCACCTTGTGGACATTAAAAGTGGCAGTAAATAGGTTCGTACCGGTACCTACCATCATTGTTCAAGCGTAGTAAGGTAATTTTAGCAAATTATCTCAAAAAAGTAGAACAATTAAAGTTAGAATAATTGATTCCAGTTAGAACAACGAGTGAAGTAGGCAAGCAGGAACCTATTTACTGCCACTTTTAATGTCTACCGCGAGCTAGTCACATATCTATATATATGATTATATAATCTACGCGAGCTAAACAGGACCCAAAGTAGCTGAAAACCAAGTCCAGTAAATTCCCAAATACACCGTACGACTTAGGTACTGTAACTCTCTCACCAGGCAGTGACACATTTCATGATCTGGTCTATGCACGAAAAAGTAGTATTTTGGACAGAATGTAGCTGTTTTGCCAAACCAATTTCTTGAAGAACTCATTAAGGGTCTTTAAATGGGTACTAGTCGTTGTATAAGCGCCTAAAGTAGCGTATTCGTTGGTAATCTACTTTGAAACAAATTTATTTTGCACGGCCCAGATCTTGAATTGTAACACCCCCTGGTGTATCTTGATCGCATATTTCACTTTAAATCTTTGCCACGAGTTAATTTACGTTGCGTTACAACTACTCTGTACAGGCTATTTTCGCCATCTCAGCCCAGCGCAAATGACGTCTCTCTGCAGCGTTGATGGAGGCCTATTATATTACGGCGATCGGCGCGGTACCAAAACGTTTCGCGGTATCCGAAAAAGGATAGAAAGTGTAACCGCACAGTTTTTCTGCATTGGTTCATTTCCAATCAAATACAATTGCTTCAGCTTTGGGCTGCGCCATGTTAGGATGGCCAAGGCTTAAAACTCAAGGGGATCAGCGTCTCTTATCTTGGATGGTTTGAACAGAACAGTAGCACTGTTTCGATTCTTAAGAAATGAGGGAGAAATCAAGAGCAGCGAGTTTGCACCTACATCCTTTCATCATATTTTCGCTCAGTTCCTAATTTCTTCAAAATAAGTTATTGTTCTCCCAGCACAATGGAGGCCTCTCCATCTGCCATACCTCCTGTCAAATGCACAAACTCTCTAGATGACTCAAAGGGTTTTGAGGTTGATCTTGATATTTCCGGCATAGGGGTAAGCTTGCAATCCCTCGACTTCCGCCTTAGTCTAACGAACTCTTCAGGTCCTAAGTGCTTTTTTCATAACATCATGTATCGTCTTTATGTTCTCCGTCATCAAATCCGTCCTCGACCATCTCATCTCCGTTTACGAAGTGCCAAGTCCGCGACTAGCACAGTGGTCACTTGCTTTCCGAAATACAATCATTAGTTTTGCGGATCAACAAGTGGTTACTGGCATATCCGTTATTGTTGGAGGAGCATCCCAAATTCATAAGATATCAGTATACTCTTGGGAAATTGTTGTAAATTTGGCATGGTTCTCAACCGTTACTCACCTCATTACTCTCACATCCTTACGAGACGACATTCACAACCGCCGCATACGAAGCACCACGTCTTGGATTCGCATTCTTGGAATGGCTGTTCTAGTTATGCTCCTACTTTTTTCCATGTATCCGATGGGATATTTAATGACTCATTCTTCTATACATCCTGACTTTCCGGCTTGGTGTCTCTATCACCCGGAGTTCGAATGGAAAGACGAACCTCTCGGCCACGATACCCAGAACATCAAGCGGAAGTATAATTGGTTATATATAATTTTTGCATATATCGCTCTTATTTATAGCTTTACCACCAGGGTAATCTTTTTGCAAAAGGGAAAATGGAATTTCAGACCACCACATCTTTTGAGACATACATTAAATCCAGTCGAGCTCTTGGAAGGCCGGATAGCAATGCTGAAGGATGGCAAGCGATCAATATTCAAAGTGATAGGGTATAAGGTACTACGAACAAACTACTCACTTTTGATTAGCTCCATTGATTTATATCGGTCGACATTGTGGGAGGTTAGTCTTCCAGCATTCTTTTGTCCTAAATCACTAACAATTATGTCTCAGATGACGTGGCTCTCAGCTGCACTTGCATGGGGAGCAATTCGGATTTCCCTCACAGTCGAACTCATTATACCAATACCACAGGAATTCTACAATTGGAAATTCGGCCAGGTTGTCCCAGTTGTTCTTCTTGCACTGCCTGTCCTTGCATTTCTGGGTGAGAAGTTAACTCCTCTCCAAGCTCACCGAAACAGGTTAGAGTTTAAGCGAGCTGACTCCTTTTTCAGAAACTTTCTCAGCCTCTTCATCCTCCCAGATCAGCTCCTCCTCATCCTCGAAAGTTCCCATATCCAAGACATTGAAATATCTCAATCCATTCCGCTCAGAGAACTTTACTTCACACGTTGCTATCAAAACACAACCTCGAGCAAAACTATACCAAAACCGTTGGTATGAGAAACTTATCATAATTCAATACTGCCACTCCATCTCACTTATTGGAATCCTCTTGCTTCAGTTTCCTGGTGGAACTGCACTGGAAGAACTTACAAATCCAAAGGACTCTCTCTATTTTCTTTTCGTCGACCTGATTTGCATCTCCTTCAGAATCGGGATTTTATTTCTCTCGACCCTCATTTTTCTGGACAAGGATCTGAGACGCCTGTGTCCCTTCTCCTTAGCAAGAAATAGCTTTGTATCTTTTGGAATGTGGTCGATTTGTATTACTGTTCTGGTTGGAGTTTGTTTGTATTGGGACTTTCATGCACCTTTCCCTCAATTGTAATCTTTGACTAGCTAGCATGGAAGTGAATTAATTGGTGCACGATAAATCGGCTTACTATGTTAGGCATAGGTATTTAAAGAAAGTTACTGGGCGGAGATAAATAATCCAGATTTTTCATAACTCCATCCAATCCAACGAGATATTTTCATGAGTCTCCAGACCTCAGCTTTCGTGGTGTCAATTAGCGTTCTTGCTGAGCTTGTTTTTTTCTCCTTCATTGAAGTCTAAGACTTTTATTATCGTATTGAAAATGATGGCTCGCAGTCTTGCGCATATCTATCTAGCACTAGTTCATGAAACCTGAACCATCTCTGGAAGGACATTCGGGTTCTAATTATGTTTGTTGATTGCATGAGATAAACTAGATATGTTACGTAATATATCTTTCTTCATCTCGTCTATTCTACCCTGGATTAAAACTATGCTCGTAAACCTTGGGTGAGCCAACTATATCATTAAAAGAGACAAGCTACCAAGTTAGATGCTAAGATTGCTGGTTATTTAGGTTCTCTTGAAGTAAGCTATCCTACAGAAAGCGAATCAAAGTGGATTGACGAAGGAAGAGAGGTCGGCGAGGTTAAGGGAGACTATTTTAATCTGTTACGCAACGGAAAAAAATAGATCAAATAACAGAAATAGAGACTAAGTAGAAGGAGGTCGAACAATGTCTTTAGCAAATTTCGGTGCTAAGCTGGGTTTTCGTTTTCGTTGTCGTTGACCCATACACGAGGAGGTATTACTACTCCGTAAGCACTAACTCGACTAAAAACACACCAAAAGTCACCCTCATTATATCCGTTCAAGTCAACAAATACAGAGTACAACCTCCTATATCATCTAGTAGATATATAAAACTTTAGAAGAGCACATTTCTGATTCATTACCAGGCGATAGGCCTGAAGGTGCTCGTTTAATCCAAAAGATTATTATATTACTAAGAGTTATATAGAACACATTCTATACGTTACTCTAGCACATAATACATAAAGGAAGTCAGACAATATTCTTACCTGAAGCTCTATAACTAGTTCCAAACAAATCTTCAGTACCGCTGTTATATAATTAGCAGGAGAAGTTAGTGGTTTTAGGTGTGTTTTTCAGCTATTCTGGCCAGTGTGCACAGAGTAGTCACACCCAATAGTACTTGAAAACACTAGTCTGTCTCTCTAAGCCCACCTAGGGGTGATAGATGATTTAGATATATGACATAGCAAGGCTCGATAAGGGCAGTAAAATAGCTTGACCGAGGACGGCTAGCTGCGAACACAGCTCAACGTAAACTAAATTAAATCTTTACTCGGTTGGCAATCTATCTAATTATTACTTTCCACGTCGATTAATATTTTTATTATATTTTTGCAAATTTCTTACGCCGAGTTATTTCAGGTTACGAGTTTTGATGGGGTCGCTAATCACTGCCAGCTATCTTGTCCACCGCGAGTAAGGTAACGAGACTATTATAGCATTTTTTGATGTAATCAACTCCACCTTATAATCATTAGGTTTGTACCTACCCTCGTTATTTAAGCGTGTTAGGGTAATTATTCTAGTAAACTGTGTTAAGAAACTAGAATAATTAAAGACAATTAACCTACCCATTTAGAATAATCGACTTCAGTTAACCCACAAATTTAGGACAACCAAAGATGTTGGCAGGCACGAATCTGGTTACTTCCACTTTTAATGTCTACTGGGTGCCGGCCTTCATTTCCATTTCAATCTATTGAACTCACCGGAGAAGAGAGTATCTGCAAGTCTACTTGGGCCAGTATACCTGAACCCTCTTCAGCTTGTCACCACTTTTTTAGCACCAAAAGGAACCGATTACCACCCAAACACCTACTTAACACCTCTTAATTATTCTACAACCACCACAAGACTATAGCTAAAAAAACAAGAAAAACGAAGGGCCGACAGGAGGGTAAACCTAAGACTTCGCGAAGGGAAGTCCCTGTCTAGCAACGTACTATAATTATTAGTACAATAGGATATAATACAAATAAGGAAGAGACCCTTTTATATGTAAGTATAGATGACAATTCTAACTATATTTATCTAAATAGGGTAGAGGATATGAGAAAACAAAAACGTAGCTTCCAATTCTACTGATGTAGCTGAAAAACAAAAATTTCTAACTTATATAAAGTGATTATAGTGAAAAGAGAGGGGTGGTGAGTATCGGCGAAAACCGAGCTGAAAATTGGCCTAGAGGGCTCATGTAATACTGGCCCAAGTATAAGTTGCGCAGACCTAAAGACGGAAGAAGCGATCTGTGCCACATGAGAAAGGGGCTGGGCGAGTTGGTTATGTCAAGCTGCTACTTAGTGTTGAATGTCATCACCACTGATCACCACTGATGCTTAGACTAGACAGATCACGTGCTGCCTCGAGCGTTTGTTTTGAAGTCGCGTTTTTCACAATCATTCCGGTTGAACTTCAAGTCATCTGAACTTCATTTTGTCCGTCGACCATTCATCAGAGAGGTAAGTAGACGCCTACTTCTTTCAAATTAAAAGCTCTCTAATGTGCGACATAGAATATACTTTGCGTCTGCCTTAAAGCTACTCGCACTTAAACACCTGAAACACTCGGGTTCCTTCATTTCGATACTTTCCTTAGGGAATTATTTTCGTCCACTGCTCCCGAGTATTTATCCCAGAATCTGCAAATCGCATATCAGACTCTACCAATGGCAGAACCTTCTTTTGCCCCGTTTCCGCGCTTACCGTTTGAGATTCGAAGGAAGATATGGATTGCATCAGTCGTTCCTCGCATCGTTCATCTCAAGAAGGCCAACTTGACGCCTCACAAATGCTCGCGGGTGTGGTCGCAGACATCTATAGAGGGACCTGAAAGTATGGGATTCTTTGATCTGGACAATCAGTCTGCAAGTGCTCGGAGGGAAGCAGGACCAGAAGACCTTTGGTAGGTCACTATGCGGTTCATTTTATCTTCAGTCTTTTTTAACCAAAAGTCATGGAACAGCGCTCTTGTAACATATCTCCATACCTCCATAAATCTTCAGATTTAGTTTACTAACATGGAAATCTTGGTGTCTAGGGGCTTCAGAGCAAATTCTATTCCATCAATAATGCTTGTGTCAAAGGATTCCAACGCCGTCGCGATGGAGATGTACACTCTATCATTTGGCTCTGGTCACAAAGTACCCACTGTGTGGTTCAATTTCGACATTGACACCTTGTACCTGGACTGGGGCTACCATGGCGATCCGCCAAGAGAGGATAGAAGAGTTGTGTCTCCAGAAGAAAGTTTTCGCTTCTTCCCAAAAGATATTGGTGACAGATCTAAGGTTAAGAATTTAGCAATCTTTACTCCTGGAAAACTTCCCCAAGAGGACCAGTGGCACGATCGGATCTTGAAGGATTTTGGCAATGTTCAGTGTCTCACCCTGGTAATCCCATGCTCACCCTCTTCCTGCCATGATTCAGATGGCGCCGAACTTGACTTTCTTGAGCACACAGATGTGGCCGAACGCCAAGAGTGGTGCCGAGAACCTGGCGGTAAGTATGTTGGACACCCGACTTTCAGAAAGCTTGTACCTTGGGCGTTTTCTAATTGCAGCTATCAGCCTTGGGGATCTGAGACTTGGCTTCGAGAAAGATATGGGAGTAACAATCGTGTCACTGGAGCTCGCTTACCACAATGGGCGAACCTCGTTCGTTTGGATGCGAAACCGATTCTAAATTCCAAGCAAAAAATGGCGCTTCTTCAAGAAATCGAAAAATACGACGAGTGGAGGGCAGCCATCTCGATCAACGTTACTTTGAGGTCCGAAAAATATGCCCCTTTGGAAATTTCCGCATCACTGTCAACTTCTATTGTTGACTTGGCGTTGGAATTCTGTCACCATAGGGATGTCGAAATGATCAGAGCGCCCAATGGTGAGGCCGGGATAGATGTCGAGTTGGAGGACAGATCATACATATCACTGCAACAGTGGAAGAACTGGAAGTTATATGACCTGCACGCGAACTGGACAAAAGATACTTCGCGCGATGTGGTTATCAAGTTGATATTCCACGACAAAGATCATGAGTATTGATCAGCAGCACACGAAAAAAATGCCCTCCAATCCAGCCACCATTTGCAATGAAAAAGATTGAGAGCAGCTCATGTAGGCGCTGGCGAGGGGCGAACCTGCGAGGGAATATGTGGGCGGAGGAAACTAAGTTGGGAAGTATGCGCGAGATTGTTGGACTGGTGTGTGTGTGTATAGGTAAATGGAACAGAACTCATTTGCGAAATTATTGCCTTTTTGGAAGAAAGGGCTAGGAATTCTAGAATTAGTACGAGCTTCAAGCTGGCAAATGGGAGGAAAACTTGGGCTAAAGGAAATTCTCAAGGGGGAATGTCCGTATCGTCTTTCATGTTCTTGGTCTTTCTCTACTTCCACGATAATGCAAAATCAAAGAGATGGTCTTTTCCGATAGACTTGACTAAATTGTTTCGAGTTGCTTTTATTAATCGCGATGAGATAAGCTCTAAGATGCGTGCTGGTATTACAAAGAGTTCGCATGTGAGCTATCGTTTAGGAAGAAGTGACAAAAGATTTTCTGATGTCACAAAATTCAGAGGTCCAGTTAGTAGTGAATCTACATCGGAAACGTTAGCCGCCAAAGCTCGTCGGGCAAAGGTTTCCCACCCCTCAACATCTTACAACCTCAAATCTCGTGTCTATTTGATTCCCTGCTTCAAGCCACAGGCTAATTAACACCCTTCCAAGTTGTCTCTTCCCCTGCAAAGTCAATCAGCCTGGACAATAGACCTCGCAGCCACCTTCATGGAACGCATAAAAAGGATTCTCAAAGCTCGATGGAACCGTCTCCATGGTCTAGCTACAGACATAAGTGAGGCAGAAGAGGCGGATATTTGCAGCAACGAAGCCCAAGATGGAACACTTTACTCACCTTCAAATCCCCAGATGGAAGAGCCAAGATTATATGTTGAATACGAAGAAGAGTCAACCGAAGAGAAGAGCTCGACGAATATCACCAAGAGGTTGAAATGTTGGAAGGTTGCAAAGCGCGTTTTCTACTGTTGTTGGATTGGGGGCAATACTTTTATAGGGTGGTTCTCCCCGGTGATATGAGATACGAGCGACCGTCGCCGTTTTTAAACATTTTGACGCACTACTGTCAGGATTGTCAACTTACCTGGTTGGGGTGGGGGGAAGGGAAAGCAGACAATGGGTGTAGAGATATTTGATTTCCCCCTCTATTCCAACCTAACCTATCCTATACTATCCCACTCTACCCTCTATCTATCAACTATATTTTCCTACCTTTATACATCTCACTCCCTCCCCTCTCCTTTCCCTCCCCTCTCCTTTCCCTTCCCTCTCTTCTTATCACTTATCTCTCTTCCCTCTTTATCTCCTATAGTCTCAAAAAGCTAACCCAGTCTAGTCTCCACACCTTATTACACCCTATCTAACTTATTTTCAAAAAAGGGAAAGAAGAGAAACAACACAAAAGCAAACGGAAAGCGAAAAAGTATTATATTTATATATATACGTCTCACAAACATCAAGAAGCCACTCAAGTAATAAGAAGTCATCCGAAAGAAGCCCTCCCTCGCTTATAGCGCTCTGCTCCTCTCTCCCCCCTCTCCCCCCTTCCCTTATCCACTCAAAACAAGTCACGAACAAAAACAAAACACACACTCTCTCCCTTTCCCTTTCCCTTTCCCTCACTATCCCTCACTATCCCTCACTATCCCTCCCGCAAGTAAAACAAAACTAGCCACGAAGCACAAGTCACGAACAAAATCATAACACACACCCTCTCCCTCTCTCCCCCTTCCCCTTTTCACTAAACAAAACACATTCACTCATCCAGAACAAAACAAGTCACGAAGCAAAAGCACAGCAAAAAAAATGACAACAAAGATTCAAAATGCAATACCAAACCAATATCAGTTAATATTTATATATATATATCGTCATAATCATCATCATGACATCTATCTATCATTCAACCATCGTCGACCCATCGTCCATCATCCATCACCCATCATCCATCCATCAACCATCCATTGTTCATGGAAAATAAGAAAAGATAGAAAAAAAAAGAGAGTTGCCCCTTCCACCTCCCCTTTCCACCCCCCCCTCTTCCACTTTTCCCTCCCCCTCCCTTCCCCTCTCCAAAAAAAGAAAAGAAAAAGAGAAAGGCACAGAAAAAAAAGAGAAAAAAGGAGAGAGCACCAAAAACCTTAAAAAAAGAGACAGCATAAAGAGAGAATAATAAAATAAAAAGATTTCCCCCCCCCCCACACGCCTTGCTTATTTGTTATAAAAAAGACTAAATAAAAGACGTAATGAAACCCAACCCCCCACCGAGAGACTTGATTGCTTGCTTTCCCTTTCCCTTTTCCCTCGCTCCCACCATCCCATCCATAGACCCTGCGATTTCTTTCTTCTTTTATTTTGCCTTCTCTCGGGGATTTCAAGACCGCCAGAATGGAAAAAGTTCATCCCCATAACAATCGACTCTTCCCTTCAAACCCCTTTCCCTCCTCACACTCATTACCCTACCCGGCCCTCCCTATCACGCAATAGCAAGCGGACTAGCCGCCGGACTAACAGTACTATCCAACGGCGCAGCATGCAACGCAGGCTTCGCCGCATTCCCCATAAGTCCTTTCTTCTTGCGATCAATAGCATTCTTCACCCAAGCCGCGACCTCCTCATCCTCAGTACCCGATGGCCCCAGCGAATCACTAGGAAGTTCTCCCGCCGCGTTACCGCCATTTTCAGCCTCTTCCTCGTCGGCTTCCGTGATGGTAGCCGGTTTGGAGAGGTCGGCGAGCCAACCGTGTTGGAGGAGCATGCTGTAACTTGGTCGGAGGGCGGGGATTTTGTTGAGGCAGCCGTGGACGAAGTCGCGGGCTAGCTCGGAATATCCTTCTTCGGGTAGATCAGGAGGAGCACCATCGACGATTGCCTAGGTCTGTTAGTTTTATGGTAGATTCATGGGGCTTGAAAACATACACTTAGCTGGGAGAAGATATTGTTGTAGGTCTCAGGAGGGTATGGATATCGACCCATGGCACATTCAATGATAGTCAGTCCCAAAGACCAAATATCGGATTGAACACTATAAGTTCCGCCATCCGCATTCGACTGTGACATACCACCACCCGAGATTCGCTCAGGAGCCATGTACGATTGACAACCGATATTTGTCTTTGCAATACTGGCAACCAAGTTACCCGAAACACCAAAATCGCACACTTTGATTTGACCTCTAGTATTGACCAAAATGTTGGTTGGCTTGACATCTCGATGGATGATATTGTGGTCGTCCTTGAGCGTCTTTAATGCTTGAGTGGTGCAGTACGTAATCTTCTTGAGAACATTCTCTGGAATACCATCACCATAAATCTTGTCGATCGATCCACCATCCATAAACTCTATACATATGTAAACAGCACCTTCCTGGAAGAAAGCACCGTAAAAGTCGATGATATATGGACTCAGGCACTTGTGTAAAATATCCAGTTCCATGATGATGGCTCTGAATTTTGCATCGTCAAGCTCGAGTCGGATCTCCTTCATCGCCATAATACGCCCAGTCAAGTTTCCATTGGGAGTTACATCGGTAACATCCTCCGGATCCGATAATGGTGTGATTGGCGATGATTGTGAGTGTGACACCTTGTTGCCAGCCAAACCAAGGCCTGGACGGCGTATCCGCGGTCGTGCATGCTTGACCTTATAAACAGTTCCGTAGTTGCCCTTACCCAACTCCTCCAATGTATCAACTTCATCCAAAGAAATGTTGAAGCTGTGACCCCCATTAAACTTAATTCCCCTGCCATCAATAGTCGCCTTGCCAGCAAATTTCAGCACCCCATTTTCCGTGTCAACATATTCCGAGAATTTGCTGAACATGGAACCCGTATCATTTGATGGTTGGACGGCACCGCCATTGGTATTTGGTATGCTACCGAGAGCACCTGGAGTACCCGGAGCAGGTGAAGCAGGAGGTAAACCCCCTAGACTTGGTGCTCCCGTCTTTCCCATTCTCCGTGCAGCCAGTCCCTTCGCAGGCATTTTGGGAACGGCCGGTGCAGAATTGAAATTGTGAGCCACGGGGCGCATTCCAGGTAATTGTAGATTGACACCACCAGCGGCGAGGCCTCCTCTTCCACCAAAATTTGGTTGGGCAGGTGTTGGACCCGTAGTGTTAGATGTACCCACAGCCGGACGACTAGGTGGTGTGCCTTGTCTCGACAGATGAAAAGCACGCATCTTTGCCTCCATACTCTGCGGCAGACCACCCGCCGTACTCGATTGCCCTCCTCTATTCGACATGGAAGCCGCAGGAGGGGCTGGCCGTCGGGCGTTTTGCAGCATACCGAGTGGTGTTGAGGAAGAGCTCATAGGAGTTGAAGTCTGAGGATCTGATATCGATCGTAGGGAGGGAATTCGAGGAGTATTCGATTCAGATAGAGAAGTAGGAGGAGGGGTTTCGGGTTCGGTCGAGCGCGAGCTCAATGGAGCAGCGAAGTCGACGGACTCTTCGGGTGCACCAGAGGTGCGATTTGGAGGGGTAGCCATCTTTAGATATTGACACCTGCTCTTGGCATCAGGACAAGAAGGACGGAGAGTATCAAATTGCGGAATCTGGGATGGAAAGTCAGTTTGAAATGCCCCCGAGGTCTGTATGGTCATGCGAATAAGCAAGATTGTCGAATATGCGAATGGGGGTTCGGGGAGGAGGGGGAGAGACTGACCAGAGAATCAACAAGTCGATGGCGGCAAGGTTCCGGGAAGATAGGGAGCAGCCGTGCGAGGCGTGGACCGTGAAAGTGGAGGAAAGATTCCGAGGGTACAAGTATGGCGAGAAGTTGCAACGATAGTTGAGGGGAATTTTGAAAGTCTAGAACTTTCTCGGGAGGCGTCTAGTATGGGGGAGGGGGGAAAGTGAAAGTAATTTTGCCTCGTTTACCCCCAAGTATTGTATTGCAAATGTCCAGTCCCAAAACGGTACCTGAGGCTAGCGGGGCCGGGAGACGAACGAACACGACTAAGGAGGTCGAGTGGACGTGGATTTGCCCAAATCACTTTGCGATGCGATGGCCGTGAAGGTTGACGCTTGCCCCGTTGGCAAGTTTGACAGGAGGGGATGAAGATCGATCGCGAGATTTTTTTTTTGGGACAGGGGAGCTGCGAGTAGGTTACCGGTAGCTTGGTGTTGTTGGAGCGAAAGGAGTTCGATCAACCGTTGGAACGGCCGATGGAGGGGGAAACGATGCGGGCACTACTACTACTTGACTCGAATAGTGCAGGCCAGGCAATGAAGGGACGGAGGAGTGATTGATGCAGTAGCGCAGTGTAGCACCTCGGAAATCGGGTCGACAATTTTCAATGCTGGAAGAGAAGGGAGCGTGAATAGCTTCACTTTAAAAAGAGAAGCACTTCCAAAGAATCTCGGCGCGTTGTCTGCAAGTGTGTAGACGGAAATAATCTTGGGGAGTACGATGACGTTACCTCAAAAGTCGATGGTAGATGGCAGATGGCAGATGGAGGGGGAGGGGTCGATTGGGAGGTGGAAATTGGACGAGGGGTTTGATTTTGCTGCACGCCTTTCTGGGGCGGTGAGTGGTCTGTTTTCTCCCGTTTCAAGAGCATTTCGCTACCAACCCGCGCCACAATGGACAGAGAACTTCCCTTATTCCCGGACCTTTTCCTTGATGGGACGTCCAATTTGTTCAACCTCCCAAAACTGGATCTTGGAAGGGGGTAGTCTATCCAGGAAAATATATTTATGCATATACGATGATAGGCCTTTGTCACTCAGGAGCATGCAAGGCACGACCAGCTTCAGCTTATGCCACCACCTCTTCACTCTCTTCACTCTCTGCATTTCAGCATTTCAGCATTTCAAGCCTTGACATCCATTCCGCAGTGCATGCAAAATTATGCGCCGAGGTTCTTCTCAAGATAGGACTTCGTAGACTTCTTCAAACAAGAGATTCTTGTTGATAACTGCCGGCTATCGAGAGAGTCAAGTATGAGGGTGGAAGGGGAGAGCTTGCTATGTTAATCTATTGCTTCTCTTATTAAGTTAAACTATAATCTAATCGGATTCCTATTTCTCGATTAAGACTTCTCGTCGATACCCGAGTAGTACTGTAGTATAGCCGAATCGAGAAGAAAAAGAATATAATATATTGCCATTCTAGTTGAGAGCTAAATATAGTATGCTATCAAGATCCCTTTTCCAAGAAGAGAGTGCATATGCATGTTATCAAGGAAGTACGAGTATACACTTCCCCACTCTATCTCTCACTCACTGCCTCACTAGGTACCTCTCAAGAAAATGAAAATAAAAAAACATCCCTAAAACTGCGCCCCATTAACAACACATCCCCGTCCCCTCCCTATCCAGATCCATCCCATCTCAACACAAACGGAAAACAAAACAAGAACCCAAAAAAACAGAACAGGAAAATCCCCCTTCTAAATCTAAATCCCAAAATCCAACCCCCGCCAAACAACCCGATAGGCGGGACCCCAAAAACTCTAAAACACACACAGCTCGACAGGGTGACAGGGCAATATCAACCCACTGTCCAGCTCAACAGGCCACACAAATACCTTGGAAAATTTTCCCGTTCCTAATCCACCGCCCAGATAATTATAATTGGAGATATTAAACCTACCTAGGTATAGCAGTAGTGTTTATACTTAGTGCATTAAACAAGTCTTTATTCCTAAAAAAGTGTTCCTCAAAAGTTCCTAAAAAATAAACATACTAGGGCCTCAGGCCTCCCAAAAAAAAAATTCAGCCACAACCTACCTACCTATACCCAGTACGTCATAGTGGCTTTCCTTCTTTCCCACTTTTTTATTTCCCCCAACCACCTACCTACCTGAGGTGCACCTTACGGGCTTAACACTAAAACGGAAAAAAACCTGGTGGAGAGCTGTAGATAGCAGATGGGAGGCTTAACATGTGATTGATTCATGGTGCACCAGGTGGGTTGTATACAGGCAGTGGCAGTGTGCATGCACCTTACTATTTCCGTCGATATATTTTCGTTACTACATTTCCATTGCTGCACTTCTATCGCTACATTTCTGTCGCTACATTTCTGTCGCTACGCTAAGTTAATAAAAAAAAATGAGAAGAGAAGAGAAGAGGAGGAGAAAAGCAGTAGCGAAGTACAGAAAGGAGATTAGAATGTAAGGTCTTATATAAGATAGGTTTAGTTACAATGTACAGAGGTCAGGATAGGATAAACCACATACGAACGACTTAAATATTATAGGTTGAGAGACGAATAGAATAGTATAGGAGTTTTTCAGAGAAGGAAGAAGAGTTATAATCGAGCGAGATTACTTACTACTTACTACTTAGAGATTCTAAAAGACCTTATATATTAGAAAACGAGTAGAGACGCTTTCGAGAATCCGATTAAATATTAGATAGAATTCCTATTTCTATTAAGCTTAAGACTATTCTATTTTAAAGAAGTGATAATATTTTAGATTTATTATTATACTTTATACTTATTATTAAGCTTCTGTAAATCTTTACTACTAGTACCTTTACCTAAGTTATCTTACTTAAGAAATATAGATATATAAGAACTTTTATAAAGTAGTATCTAATATAATTTGTTTAATATAATAAAATTATTTCTAGTATATTTACTAATATATCTATTAAGACTACATATTTCTAAAATAATAGGAAAAATTATTTACTAAACCAATTTATAGAGAAAGAATCAGGTGATTAGTACTACAAGTAAAGAAGAGGTAACTAAGACTAATCGTACTAGAATTATTATATCTCTGCCTTGGTCCGCGGGAAATCATCTACTAAAACCGTATATTCAAGTATCGTTCCCTCTCCTCGAGCCCTCCATCCTGGCTCAAAAGTAGGACAAAGTACAAAAAATGGCTTTCGAGGTTAAAATTCATGTACTAAGAAATCAAATACTGGAAGGTTCGAGGGTATTCCAAGGTAAGATGCAGTTGATTTTCTACAACTCTCGCTGTTGAAGAAACCCATTTTTAGTCTTGCCACATCTTCTGCGAGTTTACCTCTACCTCGTCATCGTAATACCACTCAAACCATAATTTCAATCTCGTTCATTGCCACGGTGCCTTAGATTCTCGAGATGAGCAGAACTTGAAGTCTGGTGCTGCTCGTAGCATGGAAGTTGGAAAGGGCGCTCCCTGCCTTCTCGTTCATCATTGTTCAACGATTAAAACGAGAACTTGGCAGAGCTGAACTTATATAATTCTCTCGAGGCCTTGCTCTCCAAGTCAGGTCTAGGCAGAGATATCGCAGAAAACAAATTACGTGCTTAAACACCTGTGCTACCACTAAAAAGATTCCACGAAAAGCTCGTCGTACAAAGCCCAGATTTTCAAAACAGATTCGCTCCACCGAACACGAAAGAATCAACAATAGGCGATAAAGTAAGACCTGTCACTTCAAACCGTCCATCCCTCGTAACGCCTAAGACTGAATGACTAGAAGAAAGCGCGTAGAGAAGGAGGAATGACCGTCTTCTGCGATATAAATCCCGTAATGGGTTCACGATGCCCTCATGTCCCACACCAAAAGCTGACCCGATAGTACCAGAAGATTCGAATACGTCAAGAAAAAAAAAATGATTCGGGAGAATGAGGGACGTCTTCAACGCTTTTTGCGATCATCTCTCTCACCGACAACCTTGGGAGGTGGTACAGTACACTTGTACGATTTCCCCCATTGCAACACCGGACTCGAATGGCTCAACGGCAAGAAACACGTGGGAAATGCTCCTGCTACCTGGGAAACCCCTCCTTCCCCGCAGACAAGATGAAAAAAGGAAGTTGTGAAGATATCGATGAAGTTTTTGTTTTTCGCAGGTAAAGATCGCCCCCACGGAAAAGGAAAGATAGAGGGGAATTTCTCCTTCTGCATCATGTCACATCCCACATCCCACTCGCAACCGCCATTCATCCTAAAGCGATTTTTTCCTTCTTCTTGCATCATTGTGCCATAGACGCAGCGATTGTGTATCGTGAAAAAGGGAGCAGATATGGCCGCTCACGCGACAGCGTTGCACCACTTTATGCCTGAATTCTGTGAGATATCTTCATGTTGTGTAGCGTGGAGAAAAGTGAGAAGAAAATGAGAAAATGTCGCAGAGCTGACGGCTCTTCTTGGCCTATGGACTTGTATGGAAGAGCCAAGGGAGGCGAAGTTCAGGTACCAATCACCGAAAAGATTGTGACCACGGGGGGTGGCAGGGAAACGCAAACGCACTTGCTTGTTGGGTTGGGCACTTGCGCAATAGCTGGAAAACACTGGCGCCAGGTCATCGTCGGCATCATGCTGGATTCCTGCTTTTGGGTGGTGATGAGGCTATTTACTTACCTGGCGGCTTCACATTGATTGAGGAGGCGTGGAAATTGACGAGGCGAGAAGAGATTGATATTGATGAGGATCTTTCTTATAGAAAAGCCGTCAGTTTTATGACTGTATTGCGCAGCTAGCTGTAGTGACGTGTTGGGTAGGCGCAGGTGCAAGTGAAGCCAAGTGAATAAATAGTGGAGATAGACTAGCGCACTTTTAAGCAAAGCCCAGCCTTTCGTCACTGCGCGCCTTCCACTTGCTTTTTGCGGTCGCTTGCGGTACCCTTACCTCTTACCTACCCTTATCAGTGTGAGCGGAGCACCTCATAGCTACTGCTCATACCCGCCATCTCGGCCATCACTCAACAACACCACACGACAAATAATAACCCTCCGACCCTCAGCTACAACACCAATAATACTGGTTTTACCTCTCTACAACGAGGGCCATTCCCTCGCCATCCCTTCCCTTCCTTTCAATCACTCTCCTCGTTGCAGAAACACCAACGTCCCGGCCGCCAATTGCTCCTAATCCATCATCATGGGCTTTTTCACCACCCCAACCTCATATCGGCTCAATGCCATTGTTGCTGGCAACGATATCCCCTCCGTCGCATCCGGCTCCTTTACAAACTTCTCCTTCCTTGCTGCGCGCGTAAACGATCATGACTCCCATCCGCCGCTGGCGCATCTCGTCCTTCTGGTCTTTGAAGCGGTGATGGAGGTCGTTTGCGTCAGTTTACCGGGATACATTGTGGCAAGACATGGCATGTTTGACGCGGAAAACCAAAAATTTGTCGCCAACTTGAATGTGGCATTATTTACTCCTTGTCTGAGTATGTAAATGGAGTGTGGGAATTGGGTTGGAATGGAGCTAATGATGGGATAGTTTTCACCAAATTGGCTTCGCAGTTGACGGCAGACACGCTGGTGGACTTGGCAATTATTCCCGTCATCTTTGCCGCCCAAACATTGGTATCCTATTTGGTCTCCCTAGGAGTTTCTAGAGCTTTTGGATTTCACAAGAGGGCTTCCAACTTTGTCACGGCCATGGGGGTACGTTGCAAGCATCTATGCATTTCCGAGCGGTACTAACAAAACTAGGTATTCGGCAATTCGAATTCCCTCCCGATTTCCCTCGTCATATCACTCGCACAAACTTTAAAGGGATTACATTGGGATAGACTTCCGGGGGATAATGATAGCGAGGTGGCAGCTAGAGGTATTCTCTACCTTTTGATATTTCAACAACTTGGTCAACTGGTGAGATGGAGTTGGGGATATCATGTTCTTTTGGCCCCCGCCGAAAAGTACGAATCTTCGAGCGATGTATCAGATCTAGAAGGTGGATATAGAGATGACCCACCAGAGGATTTAATTCCTGGTTTGGATGGCCCTCACGATGATGCCCACAGCGAAGGACATCTCCACCCCTCAAGCTCCTCGGTTTCTTTTGAGTCGGGAGGAAGGACACCAATTTACAACGCCAATTATGCTGGTTCTGTGGAGGACGAAGAGGACCCAAGGAAAAAGTCAGGTCTTCTTCCTACACCAACAAACGGCAACCACTATACCGATATCGCCAATGGTAACATGACCTCTTTCCCAGCAATCCGCACTCCAACCCCAGAAGAGGATAACATCCCAAGCGGAATCCGAGGAATTATTCCAACACTCCGTCTTCGCGTTAAACAAGGAATCTCCTGGATTTCCGCCGTCCTTTCATGGCCTTTCAAGAAGTTCTTCAGTTCTCTCCCAAACTCCGTCCAAACCCGGCTCTCAAAGATCTACTTTGGCTTCTGGGATTTCATGAACCCACCTCTGTGGGCCATGCTTGCTGCCATAATCGTAGCCTCAATCCCCAAACTGCAAAAGCTCTTCTTTCAAGAGGGAACATTCGTCGCCAACTCGGTCACACGAGCAATCGCCCAATCGGGTGGTGTAGCCGTCCCTCTCATCCTGGTCGTCCTAGGAGCCAACCTCGCGCGCAACACCCTCCCTCAGTCCGCCATCGACGAGAACTCGGAGGAAAATCAGATCGGAACGAAACTCCTCGTTGCGTCGCTCATCTCTCGTATGCTCTTGCCCACGCTCATCATGGCGCCGTTACTGGCGCTCTTTGCGAAGTACGTCAATATCAGTATCCTTGATGATCCGATTTTCATCATTGTGTGCTTCCTCTTGACGGGGGCGCCGAGCGCGTTGCAGCTGGCGCAGATTTGTCAGATTAATGGCGTGTATGAGGGGGTGATGAGTAAACTTCTCTTTCAGAGTTATGTCATTTGGTATGCTTTCTCCTTCTTTGCCTTTTCCTTCCTTCCCTCTCTTTTTTACTGGATTCTTTTGCTAATGGTTTCTGTCTTCTTTTTTTAGGATTCTCCCATCGACACTTATCCTTGTCATGTGCGCTTTGGAGGTTGTTGAGTGGGCGGCGGCTTCGTGACAGTAACATTTTAAAGTAAATAATCTTTTTTCCTTTTCTTTTTTTTGTTTCGCTGAGCTTGTGCTTGTGGAGAATTTTACCACAGCCTTAAAAATTTAGTGGGAGGGATGTGTTGGGGATGAGCATGGGCATGGGATGGGAATGGGGATTGAGGGGTTGTTGTATAAATATTATTCACATTCGTCATTTCCCTTTTCTTTTTTGTTTCTCTGCGCTTGTGCTTGTGGAGAGTTTACCACAGCCTTAAAAATTTAGTGAGAGTGAGGGATGGGAATGGACATGGGGATTGAGGGGTTGTATAAATATTATTCCATTGCATTTGCAGATCTTTTTCCTTCCTTCTTTTTTTGTGAGGGGGCGAAAATGTGAGATTGAGAAGGAGATTGAGATTGAGATTGAGATTGATGTCGTCTTTGGGGGTTTGATCTTGGCATTGGGTAGTTCGATGGGGGGTTGGGGTTTGATTAAGTTGGGGTTTGATTGAGTTGGGGTTGGGTGGTGCATGGTGCTTGGTGCTTGGTGCTGGGCGTTTCTTCGAACCTTCTTCTTCCTTTGGGACCTTTGGATCCTTGAGATAGATGGGATGGGATGGGATGGGAACGCTGGGTTTTGAGGATTGGTATAGATAGGGGTTTGAGGATGGTATGGATGGTATGTACTGTGTTGTAGTTGTAGTTGTAGTTGTATATGGAATTTTTTTAATCTTGGGAAAGTGGGAAAGGGGGGAAGGGGGGAACTGGGGAGAAGGTTAGTGAAAATTGGGAGATGGGGATTTTGAGGATAGACATGGGGATAGATAGGGTAGTGAGTGAATGGAGAGATTTATTGAGGAATTTATTGAGAATTGAGAATTTAAGAATTGAGAATTGAGGTGAGATGGTGCTTGTGATACTTTGTTAACCATGCTTGATGAGTAGTTGGATAGATGTTCAGTTCTTTTTTCATCTTCTCTCTTTTGAGCAGTGTATACAAGAATTAATCATTAATCTAATTAATGTTTAGATTAATAGGTTTCTTGAATAGATTAGGTTAATAGATTTAGATTAATCAGATTAATCAAATTAATACTCGTTAATAAAGTAGTTATCCTTATAACCTAATTCCTTTATCTTCTCCCCCTTCCTTTTAGTCTCTTCTTTAACCTCTCTAACCTTCTTTTATTTGTCTATCTCTTTCTCTATATATATACTCTAGGTTTTTAAGCTATATATACTTAGAAACCTTCTTAGAGAGCTTTTTACGCTATTTTTAAGATAATTAAAGTAGCTTAACTAAAGAGCCTCTTACTTATAGCCGATATAACCGGTACCTATAGATTACTAAGATAGAATAGATAATGTGACGACACGCACAGCTTATGGACCGCGCACGAATGCACGACTACGCCAGGTGTAAGTTAGGCACTGTGGAACTGTCTATACGAGGATTCTAAGCTGAGGAGAGAAGAGAAGAGAGCAGAGCTCGGGAGCCAGAGGCTCTTATATACAGGAGGTTGTGCCAAGCTATAGCTAACCGAGCCGGGCTCGGGAAGCACGGTATCCGCTGGGTTCCAGCCAGGGGCTGGTCTGAGGTGTAGTGGCGGTTAGAACCGTCACAGATAAGATAGAATATCTAAGTCTATTACTCTTTTTTTTAATTACTAACTTAAGAGAGTAAATTAAGACTTAATTAATATCTAATTATTTTTAAGGTAATTTATAAGGTATATAAAGCTAATTATTATATATATATTATTAATATAACTAACGTAGTTTATTACTAAGTCGATCACTAAAAATATATATAAAAAACGTCTATACAACTCTAGTAAAAATCTATAATTCTTAATTAAAATTAATAAAATTAAAAATTTAACTTTATTACTATATAAATAAGTAATTTTAAAATTTTAGAACGCTTATTAGTTATAACTAAGGATTCGCTTAAAATTACCTCTATATTTATAAAAAAAATATTATTTCTTTAATAACTTAGCGGTTATAATTAGTTAGTATCTAAGATTTCTACTATTACTTATATATAATATAATAAAGTAAATTTTTTAATTTTATTAATTTTTATTAAGAATTATAGATTTTTACTAGAGTTGTATAGACGTTTTTTTTATATATTTTTAGTAATCGACTTACTAATATAATCGACTCGCTAATAAACTATATTATATTTATTAAAATATATAGAAGGTATTTAGTATATAGTCTATTTAATATAAAATAAAGAAGTGATATATATAGAATAGATAGCTCGCTTAGCTCTATATAACTTGTAATACTACCTTTAAGTACTACCTCGAACTACTAGGCCGATCGGTTCGATTCGAACCGAATTAGTTAATTTAATCTAATTAATATAACTATATTAATTTTAATTTTAATTAACAGCTTATTAATCTTAATTAGATTAGATTAATAACTCGTTAATCTAATCTAATCTAATTATTACTTATATTACTTTTAGAGTATTTTTCGCTATCTATCTATCTATCTCTCTCTACTTATCTAGAGAAAGAGAGAGTAACTATAAGGTATTATCGAATACTTAGTTTAATACTTATTATATAGATCTTTTTAGTTATCTAGCTAGCTATAGTTAATAAGCGGAGTTATTAGCTAGTAGTAAATTATAGTTCTACTCTACTTAGTAAAGTTTAGACTCTATTCTATATATGTACTTTTAAATATATCGCCTAGTAAGAGAGAAAGTCTTAATAAAAGAAGAGAATCTAACTTTAGAGGTTAGTTATACTTAGTACCCTTCTCGGCTATATAGATATAGTTATATAGTAGCCTATTTATAAGATGTGCTTAAGTAGTAAGAATTCACCTCGTAGTTTTAGTTATTTAGCGCTAGTTACTAGTTAGATAAATGAGGTACTAGTACGTTTAATACTCTAGTTCGTCTATTTTGTCTATAGAGGTTTAAAATAGTATATTAGTTTTTAGTAAATGAATGAATACTAGTTTTCATTTACTTAAGGCTAGCTCTCTTTTTTTATACTTTTGTTATAATTCGTATTATTAGACTTCGTACTATTATACTTTATACTTTAGTTAGATAGCTATAGTTAGAATAAAGAATAGAAAACTAGCTTAGTTAAGAAACTAGATATAAGGCTATGTTGCTAGACTAGGTACTAAGTACTAAGCTAATCTATACTTCTATTATAAATCGCATTTTAGATATCTAGATATAGTTAGAATAAATAGTTATAGAGTCTTAGTCTACTAGAAGTAGTATTAGTAATTTTATTATATATCGCTATTTTAGAATTTTAATTATAGCTTAATAAGGTTTATATAGAGCGACGTACTAAAGGAGTGAGTATATTTATTATATAGATTTTATTATACCTTATAATCTATTTAGCTATATAGTAACCTCTCTCTATCTAAATAAGAGGTAGTGTATACGCTAAATTTATATAAGCGCTTTACTAAAAATCACCTATCACGCTATCTTTACTCGATTTAGCAGGTGGTTTTAATTAGATAAGAAAGATTCTTATAGGTTTAATATAGGTTACATTATATATCGTTTATTTACTTAATAGTCTATAGTTAGTATATTAGAGCTTATAGTAAATACTAGTAAATTAAACTACAGAGGCATCTATATACAAGAAGGATCGATTGTCTTTTCTAATGTAGAGTCCTTACTAGCTTATATACCCAGTCTACACATTCTAGAGGGTTCTGCCAAGAGTACTCTCGAAGGTTCGATGCGTTAAGCGAGGTCACGTGAATGCGTCGCTGGACTACTCTAAGACTCACTCCACGGGTGCAACCCTTAACAAAGTATATCGATAGAGAGAATATTCTAGAGAGGTTATTATGCTTTCTACTATTCTAGGTTATATTTAACGGAATAGGAGTTCATAGCACTTTATATTCTAGTTAATTAGCTACTTTTAGAAAGGTAGATAAAGAGTTAGATATAAGTGTTGGTATAAAAGAGGTAGTGGGGATATTCGGAATGTTCAGTAATCGGTTGTCTTCTCATTCTGAAGTGTAGCTAGTCTACGAACTTATATAGCCCTCCCAGGTCACGTGAATACAGGGATATTTACTCTAAATATGTTGCAACACTGGGGAAACTTTACAAAATGGCTCTTGTATGTAGACATCCACCTATCCACCTATCATCTATTTCCTTCCCATTCCTCTGTTATTTCCTTTCCATTCCTCCATTTGTAATCCTCCCTTTGTGTGCGAATGTAGGTTGTATTTGTAGCTCCGCGGTGAAGTGAATAAGGCTGGCGGAGAGTCAAAACAAGGCTCTTTTGTGGTATTC
>LKTO01000871.1:0-15839 GCA_001399465.1 Hymenoscyphus scutula
AAATAATACTTATATTACTATTCTATACTAACTTTAGATATAAATTACTAGTATATAATAGACTAATAAAAATAATAAGTAATAATTAATTAGCTCGAGTATTAGCCTTAAAGATTAAAGGCTTATATAAGGAACTTATAGAAGACTTATAGTTTATATTAGAGTATAATATATACTACTATAATAAATAATATAGTTAGAAGCTAATACTAAAAGAGAGAGATAAAGTCTACTTATAGCGAAAAAATATTAATATAAAGAGACTAAGTAGAAAACTAGACTATATATATATTAGACCGTTTAAAATTAAGTAAGTAAAAGAACCTTTAAATTATAAACTAGCTCTATCGAAAATAATAAATATCTTTCTAGTATTCTATATCTTACTTCTTAAACTAGTACTACTAGAAGTACTACTAGCTCTACTTATAGAGATCTAGCTAGTTAATCTAAATATCGAGTATAAAGTTAAGAAGATTCTTAACTATAAACTTATTAGAGGTAAGATTAAGTATTTAATTAAATAGTTAGATTATCTATATTTAGAAAACACTTAGAAACTAAAAGAGAATATTAGCTAGTACTCGATAGAACTTAAGAAGTTCTATTTCTAAAACCTAAGTCTACTTATAGTATATCGTTAGTAGAGAAAGTCTTAAAGAAACTAGAGTTAAGACCTAGGTCGAGAAGTAGGTCGAACGTAGTAGAAGTATAGTAGGTGGCTAGCTAAGCAGCCTTCGCCTCTTACTTCTCTCTCTCTTTCTATTCCTTCTATTAATTCTTTTCTAATTTCTCTATAGTGTTAAGTTTATTAATAAATTTAAGTCTCTAATAAGCTATTTCCTTATAACGTTTCTAGATAAACTTCTACTACTTTCGTAGCTAAAGGATCTTAGCTATAGTAGCCTTCTCTTTATCTTATAGACGCTTCTTCTAAGCGTCTAGAGATTCTTACTCTTTTTCGATAGAGACGCTCTTATCCTAGGAATTACTACCTCTATTACATTTCGATTTCGTACAAACGTATTTAGCGTAATAGCTAGATTAGAATTCGTCTATAAGATACCGTCGGCCTTATAAGGAGTATCGAGAACAGGCTATAACTTTATATTAGATGCTTTCGATATTATTAGTAAGTTAAAACCTTTCTTTCTTCTTTTTATAAGTATCTACTTATAGAGTTATTAAAAACATTATAATAGAAGAGAGCTACTAGCCTTCTAACGACATTTCCTAGGTCGTACTTAAGTATAGAGACACGCTAGGCTAAGAAGAGGATAGTATTATAAATCACGTATATACGTGACTAGTAAAGACTAGGCGGCGTCCTAACAGGTTAAGTACTATTATATACTCTTATAGTATTAGACAGGTCGCTTAGATTAGCTAAGCGATCTAAGGATTTCATGTAGGTATAATCACGTGATAGATCTCTAAGAATCTCTTAGAGATCTAAAGAGGTCTAGGGATCTAGAGTAGATCTATAAGTAGGAAGGTTCTATATAGTACTAGTATATCTACCTTTAGATAGAAGCTTTATACTTAACTTAATATTATATTATTATTACTACCTTAATAGCTTTATAGTTAAGTAATAAGTTTACCTCTAAGTAAACATCTAGTCTACGATTAAACCTCTTTATAAGAATAAACTCTAGCGATACTTAGTTACCTTAGTTAGTTAGTTTAAGAATCGTTATATATAGATAGTTTCGTAGAATTAGTCGATTATATTCTTAAGTAGTATACTAGTTAATTTTATCTTAAGGCTATTTAGCTCGCGTTACGCTTTATTATATCGCTTATACTATAGTATATTCTTAGACTTCTTAATTGTCGAATAGCCTTCTTTTTTAATTTTCGCGGTATATCTCTTATAAACTCGAATAAGTCTAATAATATCTATATCCTTCTTAATCTTAGACTTTTATATATCGGTTAATTTGATTAGAGCTTAGTTATAGCGTTCTAAGCGGCTAATAGCGTGTATAAGATCGTCTCGTTATATTATACTAAGGTAGATAGCTTAATAGTCTATATTAATAAATAAAGGTATATAATATCTTTTATAGACATCTCTACGATTTCCTATAATTTACCTTCGCTCTTCGAGAGTAAGAGCCTCTATAGTATTAGTATTAGTAAATATAATTACTAAGGAGCGATATAAGATAGAAGAGGTTTATCCTTACTATTTAACTTCTTTCTAGAAGCTCGTTGTAAGTTGTAAAATTCTAACCGCTTTCGATATCTATAGCTTTAACTAAGGTAGATAAAGTAGTACTAATACTTCGAATATTAAAGCGGCTTAGTCTTAGAAATATATAACCCTTTTTCTAGAGTCTTCTTAACATCGCGGAAGATAGGTCTTCCTGTCTATATATTATTCTACTTTAATCTAATATAGTCTATATTACTTAGAATAACTAGATTATAGATCTACGAAAGAGATATAAACTTGTTTTTAAAAGCTCTATCTATAAGAGCGAGAGCTATCGTAAAGAGAATAGAATAATAGATAAGATTCTCGCTATTATAGAATATAAATTTCTTTCTATTAATAGTTAGTAAAAGTGTAAAAAAGTACGCTATAGATTAAAAGATATAAAAGAGGTATCTATAGCTTTATCTTTCCGCTAGACCTCTTAATATACTTTAGATTAAGGATTAGGATTACTATTAGTAGGTGTTCTTTAGTAGAAGGCGAAAAGACCTAGAACTCGATATCCTCGTATAAAAGTAGCTGCTTCTCTACTAGATGTAAGGGTTAGAACCTATAATAAAGACTCGAGCTAGGCTCTCGCTAAGTATTAACTAAATCCTCGCTCTACACCGACTAACGTCTCTACTTAGTACTAGCTATTACTCTACTACTAAGTAAGTTTCTTTATTCTATACCTTTTTTTTCTATTCTTTTAATATTATAGATTTATTAAGTAAGTTCTTAGAAGATTCTAGAAGCTCTTCTTTTCTCTCTATATATAGAGGAAGAGCTTATATATATATAGTCCTTATATACTTCTTAATTAAATATTTAAAACTATATCTTTAAGTTATTCGAGGTCTAGCCTCTTATAGTAGAAGTACGTCTCTCTTATCTATTTTTAGACTAGAGTTAACTAGTTAGTTAGTTAGTTAATTATTAGTTAGTTAGTTAGTTAGTTATTAGTTAGTTAGTTAGTTAGTTAGTTAGTTAACTAGTTAGTTAGTTAACTAGTTAGTTAGTATAGACTATTATATAGACACTAACTAGTAATTTACTACTTAGGAAGATCATTTTTAGTAATTCTACTCTACTCTAGAAGTATCTAATAAAATACCTTAAAATCTACCTCTATAGGTAGTATAGCTTTTATAATTTATATTATAGCCGAGTAATATTTAAAATCCTGCCCCTTAAACTAGTACGCTCTCTATAGCTCTAGTGTAAACTTATGATAATAAAAGGAAGCCTCGCTACTCGTTGTCTCACCTCGACAAATTTATAAATAAAGACAACTATACGTATCTATAATTCAGAAGCCTTCTAGAGGCTAAGCTTCGAATCGATGCTAGAGTAATTGGAAACGAAGAAGAAAGAATATAGTATACCTTTAGACGTCTATTAGAAGACTCTACTAGCTGGATCTACCCTTAGATGTAATACGCTTAAGAAACGAACGACTTTACTATAGAAGGACTATTAAAGTAAATGGACTAGGCTTTTACCGATCTATAGAGGTAAGCTAAAGCGCTTAGTAAGCTTAACTTAGTTTATTAGGGTTACCGCGACTTCTATACATTCCTTTAAGAATTCGAGTAGACCCTGCTTAAAGTATAAGGATGGGGCTGGGATGATAACGTTAGGAAAGGTTATCTTAAAGTAGAAATTAACCGGGAACTTAAGACTTAATTAGTTAGTTAAGTAGAGCTAAAGACGTATAAGGAATACATAGCGCTATTACAGATGATCTCAGATAACCTCTAAGAACTTAAGACACAGGACGGCCGCCGAACTAGAAATCAAGGAGGGAATGCTTACTTCTCTCGAAATACCTAGCTAGCTACAGAACCTATAGATTGGGAACCTACTACTACCTGTGTTGTAGTAACTAAATTCTAACAAGGACAGCGACAACGAGCTAAATGGGTCGATTATTCTGAGATTGGGCGACGAATGTCTACCGGAAGCTGTCTTCGCTATGGTAGTAGCAGACACATGGTTAGAGACTGTTCCTTCCTTCCTGCTCGAGACTCGGATCAGTAACCTGATGTCTCATATCAGCTAAACAGAGGACGCTAAATAAATAAACCTTTGTTAGCACGTAAGCTAATAACAGCTAGCGCTAATTTAATGAACAAGACAAGGTCTTCTGCTGGAATTAAGGAAGTAAAAATTGATGAAGTAGAGGAATGGGAAACAGCTAGAGAAGAGTCGGAAAAAGAATAGCCTCTGATCAAAACCGCGATTAGAGGCCTTTAAATGTGGGAAGTGATTTAAGAGAAGCTTAGGAACTGTTGATAGGTACGGTGATATCTGTTATATCAAGCTACTTAAGAAGATCTCGGCATGCCTGTCGGGCTTGCTAGCAGGAGAAGAACTTTTCTAGATAAACAGATATAGTAATGATTATTATAATATAGTAATAACTATTATAAACTCATGTATATATATATCTTCTTTTCTCCTGTTAAGAAAGGAGTAAGGAATTCAAGACTTTTCATTCGGAAGTAATACATTGTAACACTTTGTGATTACCCCACTTTGTAACAGGTTATGAGCCCGGTGCTCTATCGCTTAACCAATTAAAGTCCACCTCAACCCTATACATCCTATTGGTCAATATGTCTTACGACGACAAATCGCCAAAAATCCCAAAGCTCTCAGGAGCCCTCAACTACCGAATATGGGCTGAGGAAGTACGCTCTTTCCTGGAAGCCAGAGGCCTTCTCGACATTGTCCTTGGTGACGAACCAAGACCAGCTAGTACCACAAACTCAATAACCCCTGTAGCACGAATCTCAACACGAGCAGGAGGCCCTTCCCAGCCACATCAAGACAGCACTGAAACAGATATTGGAGGACTGTCACCCCAGGAGGCATGGAGACGCAAGAACGCCAAGGCCAGGACCTGTATCATGGGCTATTGCTCGCTTACGATGAAAAACAAGATTATCGACTTTCAGACAGCACAGGAGCAATGGGAGGCTTTACGCAAGGACTGCCGCCCATCCAATGATATATCACTTGCCATCTATACAAGTCAATTTTATAGATATGAACCAAAGGCTGGTGCAACAATCGACTCAATCTCCACCAACCTACGTGATCTACAGGCATTTATCTTTGCCACGGATGTAGATGAGGCACCCACAGAGAAGTCAAAAATCAGTGCACTTCTGGGAGCTGTCCGGAAGCTAGGAAGTGACTATGACACACGAATTGAAATTGTTGAAGACAAGCTCTCTACCTTAGACTTTGACTCAGCTGTCATAAGTCTAAAAGAGACAGAACAACGCTTGAAATCCAGAAACCAAGGCATAGACGAGACAGCGCTTTCGACCAATGACCGGCCAAGGAAGCGAAAATGGAAGACGCAGGGGTCAAAGGGGACTACCAATGGAGGTCAAGGAGGCCATGGAGGACAGAAGGGCAAGAAGCGCAAAAGCACTTGCTACTGCTGTGGAGAAGAGGGGCACTTCAAGACGGAATGTTCTGTTTGGCTTCAGACGATTGAAGGGAAAGCTTTCGCTAAGCGAGGAAAGAGTGCTTCCACAGGCTCTTTGCCAACGCCAGAATAGCAACCACAGAATCAGCCAGCATGGGACGAAGAAGTGATGCTTGCCACAGATCCGATGGAGGACGTCCCAACAGACGTCTGCTGGGGAGCTCTTACAGGAAACTTTGACATCGGTCAAGTAGCCTGGGTAATTGACTCAGGGGCTACGCGGCATATGACTTACGCGAGAGACGTATTTATTGAGTTCATTAAGCTCAAGGTCCCTCGAGTGGTTAAGACAGCCAATGGAGCTTTGATATATAGGACGGGAATTGGCAAAGTTAGCATCCGTGTCTTTATAGACAAACTCCAAACACAAGAACTTGCTCTTTCAGACGTACTGTACGTACCTGAGCTTGCCGGTAGCCTAATATCAGTCCCTCAGCTACAAGATAAGGGCTTGTTGCATACAACAAAATCACCGTCGATTACTGCCCTACAGCACACATGCTCGCCGATGCACTTACGAAGCCTCTACGATTATCTATATTCAGGACATGTGTCAGGGGGATGCTTTGGGAAGGTTGAAGGTTGAAGGTTGAAGGTTGAAGGTTGAAGGTTGAAGGTTGAAGGTTGAAGGTTGAAGGTTGAAGGTTGAAGGTTGAAGGTTGAAGGTTGAAGGTTGAAGGTTGAAGGTTGAAGGTTGAAGGATGACGGAGAAAGGCTTACGCCTAGGTTTTTATGCCAGCTGGGCTTTTCCTAGGAGCTACACAAAAACTGTTTTTGCCTATAGGGTTTTTACAGAAGTAGTTGTTATTGGATATAATCGTAAGGGGGCTGTTGATAGGTACGGTGATATCTGTTATATCAAGCCACTTAAGAAGATCTCAGCATGCCCGTCGGGCTTACTAGCAGGAGAAGAACTTTTCTGGATAAACAGATATAGTAATAATTATTATAACACAGTAATAACTATTATAAACTTATATATATATATACCTCCTTTTCTCCTGTTAAGAAAGGAGCAAGGAATTCAAGACTTTTCATTCGGAAGTAATACATTGTAACACTTTGTGATTACCCCACTTTGTAACAGGAACAATTCGAAGATTCCATGGTAGGCGATCCTTTTGTTATATCAGCATTAGTCAATGATATCGTTTTTGCGGATACCTTGATCGACACTGGATGTCTTGCCTATAGACTATGTGACCCACGCTTTGCTCGAAAACATAACCTTACGCGTATGCCAATTACGCCACGTGATATCACCGGTTTTGATGGCAAGGTCTCTTCATCTATTAACGAAATTGCTATTGTTTCACTGGATTTAGACGGTTATAGAGAAGAAGAAGTGTTCCTTTATGTTACCTCTATCGGCGACTATAATATAATTTTGGGAATGCTATAGATTACAGCACAGGATGCTAGGATTAATAGACGTTACGAACCCGAAACCACGGGTCCGTGCGCTACAGGGCATTTATCACTTAAATCATTAGAATTCTAAATACTATTTAATTTAATTAGGAGTAGACCACCCATGGCGCTTTACAAGTACAGTAACCTAATGTTCCTGCTTTAAAATCAACTTATTTATCTAATCCTGTGGTATCTTTTCCTATTCCTCTGTCACGGCTTAGCGCATCTCCTCCTCGTTTGTAGGTTGGTGTTAACGTCTATGGAGGGCCTGTTTTATCCACCGCCAGCACTTCTCTATAGGATTCATGTCAGGTGAAGTAGAGGGATGAGCTATTAATACAATCCCGTGCTTAGTACAAAACTTTACACAACAGTTCATAGTAGATTTATGCCTATGCGCTGGGTTGCCGTCCTCCATAAATAGCGGTTCCACAGTTCCTTGAGGTTAGAGAGTATGAGTGACTAGAGCAAAGGCTGCGAGGATACCTTAGATAAACAGTTCCAAGAGTTGCGTAAGGTAATCTCGTTGTAAAAAGGCGCCCTTCTTACTATGGCCGTCAAGAAAGATAAGACGAGATTTATACCTATAACTAATAGCTCCCCAGGCGTTAACTAGCGTAGTATAACTGCGGTGGAATTGATACTAAATACAAGTATCGCAGAACCTTTCTAAGTGGTCTCTTCTAGTATCCCGAGTAACTCTTTACTTACTTAACCGTCCTCTAACTAGGAAGGTTACTTCGTCACTCCAAAGAACCTTCAGCCACTATACAGTCCAGAATATATGCGCAAGAGCCCAAAGATAGCGCGCCTTAACTTGAGTATAAGTCAAGTAAGGCTTTTAGCACGCAACGCACTAATAATAGCCTCTTTAGTATATCCTACGCCTTAATGTCTAGACCGAACATTCTAACCCTAACTCCTGCCTTAACGTATCCTAGTCCATGATCTGATTCTCCTAGCTTTACACGTAATATAGGATAACTTCGTTAACTTCGCTATCGGATAAGTAAAAGGCAGGTCCTCTATATATACGAGCTCGTTCAGGAGCTACGTAGCCAAGTATTTTACATACTGTACTCTCTCCTAGAGGTAAGCCAGAAATCAGGTCTCGGTATCGCTGCTAAAGGGCAAAGACAGGGACCTTCCCAAACTAGTGTAATTGGCGCATAGCCTCCTTATACTTAGTAGCTATCTCTTACCCTTTTTTAGGCTTCCAGTCGTCTAGTAGAGGGGTGCTAGGAGGCATGTTTATTGATAAGGGAGGTAAAATCTATTAAAATCGGCAAAATCGTAAATGCTCTATAGCGTAGAGACCTGTAGTTTCGAGTTCGTTACTCTAAAATAAGAATTAGAGTTATAAATACGATTATGTAAAGTAAAGAAGGCTTCTTTAAGAAATAAGAGGAGTTAGAGCGAGTAGCGAAGGTATTAGCTACTATGTTTATAATAATGAAGAAAAGGCGAAGCTAAACGGCCTAGGTCTTTATAGTAAGTATAGTAGATATTAATAAGGCTCTAAGAATAAAATAGAAGATAGACCTAGTAACTAAGTTACCTACTTATTTTCACAACCTTCTAAAAGCTTTCGACGCTAAGGAAGTAGAGAAGCTATCTGTGAGAGGCATTTGTGAGAGGCTTGGATTAAGGGGGTCGGGTAAACTAGGGGGTCGGCAAGCGAGGGGTATCCGCGGGGCATAGGGCATACGACAGCAGCCCGACGGCAGCCCGCAACCGGGTCGAAGCCAGGGATACTAGGGATGTTTTCAGGAATGTAGGGAGACTAGGGATGTCTTTAGGAATGTAGGGAGACTAGGGATGTTTTCAGGAATGCAGGGAGACTAGGGATGTCTTCAGGAATGTAGGGAGACTAGGGATGTTTTCAGGAATGTAGGGAGACTAGAGATATAGAAAGGGGTATTCAAGAGGTCTAGATATATAACTAGGAGGTGAGACGAAGGTAGAAGAGAGGTATCGATTATTCTGGATTGTAATAGAACACTAGTGGTTCTATCACGTCTGCGTACTCCACTGCTTATTTAGTTCCTTACACTATCGCTATACTAAAGATAAGGAGTTAACTATACTATTAAGCTCGAGAAAGTAGATAGTAAGAAGCTCTAGATCCTATAGAGTCTACTTTATAATATATTAAGAGACAAGTTATTAGTGATTTAGAAAATACTTACTAAGCTTCTTAATAAAGGATTTATTAGAGTTAGTAAGTTATCTATAGTAGTACTAGTTCTCTTTATTAAGAAACCTAGAGAGAGTCTATAGTTCTATATTAACTATCGAGAGCTTAATAAGATTACTAAAAAGAATCGATATCCTCTCTCTCTAATTTATAAGACTCTCTAGAATATTAGTAAAGTAAAATAGTTTATAAAACTTAATATTATCGCTACTTTTTATAAAATATATATTATAGAGAGAAACGAATAGATAATAGTATTTCGAATATAGTATAGACTATATAAATAGATAGTTACCTTCTTTAGTTTAGTAAACGCTCTAAGCACCTTCTAAAAGTATATTAACTAAGTACTACAAGATTATTTAGATAACTTCTACTCTACTTATATAGACGATATCTTAGTATACTTCTCTAGAAGCCTTAAATAATATCGTTAGTATATTCGAAAAGTACTCTAGAGAATGATTAAGGCTAGCCTATAACTCGATATCGATAAATACGAATTTAAAGTTAAATTAACTAAATACTTAGGCTTTATTATTAAGGTAGATAAGAGCCTTCGAATAGACCTAGATAGAATTAAGGCTATTTTAGACTAGGAATCTCTAATATTAGTAAAAGGTATATAAGAGTTTTTAGACTTTATAAATTTTTATTAGAAGTTTATTAAATCTTACTCTAATTTAGTCTATCTACTTACGAACCTTATATATAAGGACAAGAAGTTCTAGTAGAATTCTAAAGTAGAGAAAGTATTCTAAAAGCTAAAGAAAATATTTATCTCTACTCTAGTACTAGCCTAGTTCGACTATAATAAGTCTACTAAGATCGAAATAGACTTCTCTAGGTAGTATATTAGTAGAACACTTATATAACTTAACGAGTATAGACTCTAGGTATTATATACTTTCTTTTTAAAGAAAAATAATACTATAGAGTATAATTACTAAATATATAATAAGGAAATACTTACTATTATATAATATCTAGATAAATAAGATACTAAACTTAGAGAAGTTAAGAAGTTTAAAATTTATATAGATTATAAGAATCTTAAGTACTTTATAACTATATATAAACTTATAGAATAGTAAATAAGATAGTCCTTAATTCTATCTTAGTATAACTTCTATATTATCTATATTTCTAGAAGAGAAAATAAACGAGTAGACGCTCTATTATAGTAAGACTAAGATATACTATAGAATAGATTAGATAATCGCTTAACTAATTAGAATATATAACTCTTAAGGCTAGAAATACTTATACTAAGTTATATAGTTCGCGCTATACTAGTAAGAGCGCGCTCTTCTCTTTAAAGTTAGATATTAGAGAAACTACTAGATAAACTAGTAGATTAGAACTAGGCTATTATAGATAACTTAGAATACGTCGAAGCTAAGGAAGCTATAGAATTAAGCGTTAGAAGGTTTCTAATAAAGCTTTATCTTAAAGTATTAATTTTAGAATATACGATTTCTAATACTAGATACTTATTATTTCGTAGACGAAAATAGATATCTAATAGTAATAATCTATAGACTAGCTTAATTTAGATAACCTATAATTTAGTATTATATAGCTACTCTAGAAGAGAAGTTATATACGCTCTTATTATCTAGTAATTCTACTAGCTAGAAATAGCTAAAGATATTTAGACCTTTATCGAAAACTATAATAGCTATAAACGGAATAAGGTATAGCGAACTAGACGATAAGGCTTCTTAAAACTACTATCTATACTAGATTGAATATAGTTAGAAATCTCTATTAATTTTATTATAGATTTATCTAAGTTAAGTAACTACTAAAATATAATTATTATTATAGACTAACTTAGTAAAGGAGTTATTATAGATAGATTAGAGAATATTAAAGCTAAGATAGTAGCTAAATAGTTTATTCGACGATATCTACTCTACTATTTCTTACTAGTAGCTATTATATTAGATAGAGAGATCTAGTTTATAAGTACTCTTTAGAAACGATTATATAAGCTACTTTAGGTTAAGAGATAGCTATTAACTATATTTTCGCTAGAAATAGATAGATCTACTAAGTAAGCGAATAAAGTTATCGAGATAGTACTTTATTATTTTATAGATTAGACTTAGAGTAATTAGCTTAAGTAGCTTCTAATAGTAGTATCTATAATCTATAGACAGGATTTAATATCTATAGAAACAAGTTTATTCTTTCTATTATATAGCTAGAACTAAAACCTATTTAAAAACCTAGTAGATAAGTTATTAATAGAAGATAATAGAGATTCTCTAATCGCTATCGCGGATCGTATTATATAGATAATAAAGAAAGTATAAGAATAGACGTAAGCGTCGATAGCTATAGTCTAAAAAGCTTAGAAACAAGTAAGTAACTAAAGGCGTAACTAAGTATTTAGTTATAAGGTTAGAGATAAAGTATAGCTAAGTCTAGAAAATATTAAGATAAATAGACTAAGTAAGAAGCTAGACGCTAGGTATATAAAATTTAAAGTACTAGAAGTTATTAGATCGTATAGCTATAAGCTAGACACTCCTCTAGAAATATATAGTATCTTCTATATAAAAGTCCTACAACTAGCGAACTTGTTACTACTATCTAGGTAAATTATTAAGAAAAGTTAGCTATCTATAATATTAGTTAAAAATATAGAGATGTATAATATAGAGTATATACTTAACTAAAAGAAAGCTTCTAGTAGAGGTAACCGATTAAGATATTTAGTTAAGTAGAAGAGTTATAGACAGCTAATATAGAAACTAGAGTTGTCTTTAGAAAACACTATTATACTTATTAACTAGAAAGAAAAAGTTAAGGCTAGAACGAGTATTATAGAAGGAAATATAAGGAATAGATAGAGGCTCCGTCGCCTAGAAGAAGAAGAGAGGTAATATAAGAGTTAGAACCTATAATAAAGGCTCGAGCTAGGCTCTTACTAAGTATTAACTAAATTCTCGCTCTATACTAACTAACGTCCCCGCTTAGTACTAGCTATTACTCTACTACTAAGTAAGTTTCTTTATTCTATATCTTTCTTTTCTATTCTTTTAATATTATAGATTTATTAAGTAAGTTCTTAGAAGATTCTAGAAGCTCTTCCTTTCTCTCTATATATAGAGAAAGAGCTTATATATATATAGTCCTTATATACTTCTTAATTAAATATTTAAAACTATACCTTTAAGTTATTTAAGATCTAGCCTCTTATACTAGAGCTTTTAGTTATATAGATGTATAGCTAGTACTTAGACTAGTATTTAATAAACGCTCTTAGCTAATTTTTAGCTTATTTTTCGCTTCTATCTTACCTCTCTTTTTTTACTACTATTACTTATATATAATATAATTCTAGGTGTTTTTATATAAAAAGTAGTAGAAATTAAAGCTCTATCTCTAGAAATTATTATCCTCTCTATAGTCTATAACTTTCTAGAGAGTCTTTCTTAGATTACTAATTATATTATCTATTACTTTCTAGAGTACCTTCTTCTACTTCTATATCTATATACGCTTTAAATCTACCTTATTCTTTAGTTATTTCTTTCTCTTACATAGTTATTACCTTATATACTTCTAAATCTACTCTATTAGGTTTATATCTAGTAACTATATAGAGTAAAGGAGGCGTAAAATAGAATAGTAGTATAATACTTCTTTAGTTACCTTATAACTATAAGAGCTAGTATTATCTATAACTAAATATATTATCTTCTCTCTCTCTAGTTTATATAGTTCCTTATACTAAGGGAATAACTTTAGCTTAAGATACCTCTTATAAAGCTAGTACTAATCTACCTCTCCCTTACCTCTGTTCTCTCTCTTATATACTTGTTTATATAGAAAGTTATATAATTCAGCTCTCTTTCTAGGTACTCTACGTCCTTTACTAGCCTAGTAGTCTTCCTTAGCCTACTCTAGCCGGTTAAACTCTCTCTCTATATAGTATAACTATTATACGTTAGCCTTAGCTAAATACGTCTCTACGTTTTTAACTTCCTATATTATTTCTAGGTCGTATATATAGTAAGGACCTTAGCGAAAACCTAGATAGATAGTACTAAAGAACTATCTATCGAAGTACCTCTTTACTATCTCTATTCGAACATCCTTATAGTAGTACTCTTCCTACTTCTAGTAACACCTATCTAGGCTATTATTAAGTTCTATATATAAGGTAGTAGTGTCTATAAACACTACTTAGGAGAGGTCTATCTTAAGGAGTTGTTTAGCTAACTTAACGCGCTATTCTCTAAGAACTAGAGTAAGTTTAAGCTTAAATCCCTCTCTTATAAAGGAGTAACCTTTATTATATAAGACTTATTAAAAGAAAGATTCTAAGAGGTTCTTACTAGAGTCTTAGTTACTCTAAAGACCTAGGTTATAAAGGTATAATATATTTAACTTCTAGCGTTTATCTTATATACTTATAACCTTAGAAATAATCTATCGTTATAGCTTAAGAGTAACTTTAAGTAGTAGTCTAGAGTAAGGCCGATTCTTAACGATAAAGAGTACTAAAAGTTATTAGCCTCGTGTATTCCTATTCTAAGTTCTAGTAGTATTCTCTTAAGCTCTCCTTCTAATATCTCTAACCTCTATCTCTAAAACAGATATCTATTCCTTGTCTTTTTTTACCTATAGAAGTAACTCTTACTTATTAGTATTCTATCTACTTCTACTAATAATTTAAGTATACTACTAGATAGAGACCTTATACTATAAAGTCTTATTTATATATATCTTATACTTCTTTATTTTTCTATATTTTTTAGCTATTTTAATATTATAGTTATAAAATAATTATAAAGTAAAAAGTATATATTTAGATAGTAATCACTTTATTTTAGTACTAAAAAAGTAGTAACAAGCTAAAGAGCGTTTATTAAATACTAGCCTAAGTAAAGATTAAAAGAGAAGATAGTTATAGCTAAAGCTACTTATAAGTAAAGATCTCTCGGTCGCGTATCTAGTAACCGTTTTAAAGAATATATAAGTCTTCTATAAAGAGCTCTATCTTATCTTTTTCTAATTTATCGAGACCGAGAGTAGAAATCTACTATTATGAATTTAGTATTATAAGGCTTATATTTAACTAGAATTTACTAATATTATAAATATTATATATAATACTCTTATCTATATAGCGATAGGCTATTCGCTAGTATACTATACTAAGAACTAGCTAGTCTATAACTATACTCGACTTTTTTCTAATCTAAGAGTTTTCTTTCCGCTATAGGAGATATATCTTAAAGTTACTTATATCGGTAGCTTTAAGAGCGAGGATAGAATCTCTAGACCTTGTCTTCTTATAAAATCTAATCTATATAATAAGTAATAATTTTAAAATATAATTAGAAAGTAAGAACTTATAATACTTATTTCCGTTTCGCTATATATATTATATTCTTTATACTATTATAAGAGTTTAATAAAGTTAGACTATTAGCTAGAAACTAAGCTTTTTTCTATTAATAATACTTAACTTTTACTTTCGTATTTATAGTAGAATTATAGCTAGAATCTTTATTATAAATAGAACTAGATTTAGAGCTAGAGTTATAATTATTAGAGAAAGTAGATAGTCTCTTAGGTTTTTTAGCTAGTACTTTATACTATTAAGAATCTGTATTACTAGACGAGTCTAGTAGAGAAGTCTCTAGCTAACTATAACTTAGAGCTTGTCGCTAAGTATATCGTCGAGAAAACTATACTATTTATTATAATATAAGTTAATTAAGGTTACTAGCGCTTTTAGAGGAATAGCGTAGTAGGTATATAGACAGCGACGTATAAGATACTAGGAACACTTTTTATAATTAAATAAGAAGCGGTTAGTAATTAATTAAAAATAGAGAGAAAATATAGTAAGAGAAGTAAAGAGAAAAGAGAAAGTAAGAGGCTAGTAATAGCGTAGTTATTATTTAAATACATTTTCTAAAGAAGTAAGATAGAGAAACTTTTAGTTCTTTAGTATAAAGAGCTCTTAATTTTTAGATAGTAATAACGAATGTTTTAAACTTTTATAGGTTATAAGGATAAAGTTTAGCGTAAACTATAGCTCTAAAGTAGCGTAATACTAGAGTTCTAAACTCTAAGAGTTAGAAGGCGAAGCGAGTAGAAAGAGTATATAAAACAGCGGTTATACTACCTCTAAAACGAGAGATAGATCATCGATATATTACTAATAGTAATATTATTAGTTAGCGAGTTAATACTCGCTATTATCGCTACTTAGATAGCTATAACTACGTTCTAATATATTCTCTAGTTATTTCTTTTACTCTTCTTCTATTTAGTACTCTTTAAGATTTAGCTATTATATAGATTAAATTAGTAAAGAAGTAAGTTAATTTATTATCTTATTTTAAGCTCTCTCTTAACTAATTTCTTTTTAGAGTTTTAATAGTAAAGATTAAGGAATTATATACTATCTATAAGTCTATAGTTTATTATAGTTTAGATAATAAGCTTTAATACTATATAGATACTACTTATACTACTAGAAAGTATAGACT
>LKTO01000872.1:0-15823 GCA_001399465.1 Hymenoscyphus scutula
TAGAATAGTAATATAAGTATTATTTCTATAGTTAAGCTATTATATATAAACTAAGCTAAAGGTAATAGTTCTACCTAGTTGTTCTACTAGTAGTTTATATAGTAACGAAGGTATATTTTAACTACTTAATTTATATATTCGTTTCCTCTATTAGTCTAGAGGTAGAAAGCTATTAAAAGCTTCCTTTTTATATCTAATCGCTCTATAAGAGTAGTCTAGAACTTCGAGGTAAAGAGCTTATCTCTGTCTAAGAGTATCTCTATTAATATTCTATATCTTAAGATTACGTCTCTTAAGTATACGAATACTAGATATTCTACTATACTAGACTCTATATATAGTATTAGTATTATATATTTAGTAAGTCTTTCTATAATAACTAGGATTAAGTTATATTTAACTCCTGTTATTAGGTCTCTAGATTTTAGTAGTTTAATAATAAAATCCTAAGAGACTAATTTCTAAGGTGTCTATAGAATAGAAGTAGTATCTATCTATCTATATAGTAGCTAGCGTAAAGCCTTATTCTAGGTATAGATATTATACTCCTTTATTACATCCTTAATAATTACTAGTAGATAGTCTATAAAGTAATATTATTTAATTTACTAAGTAGTTCTTCTTATTCCTTAATATCTATAAGTAGGTACTAAATAGTACTCGCTAATAAACTACTTTATATATTCTTTTAGAACCTATAATTTCCTATTATAGTACTAGTTCTTCTCTTTATATATGTTCTAGATTATGTCTAGCTATAGATCTACTATCTATATAGCTATAATTTAATAAATTGTTAGAGCTAAGTCTCTATTAGGTAGTTCTTTTAATATTACTAGCCTTATATATTCTCTAGCTTCTTCGTAGCCTGGTTTACGACTAAGAGCGTCTACTCTTAGGTTTGTTATTTCTATAACATGTTAGATAACGATGTTATAGTATAATAGAGTTTCTAACCATCTAGTAAGGCGTTTACTTATAAGTTCCTTAGTAGTAGTAAAGGTCTAAAGATTAGCGTGATTAGTAAGGACTATTATCTAATACTTAGTTCCTTAGAGGTAGATTTTCTAATACTCTAAAGTAAAGACTATAGTAAGTAGTTCCTTCTTAAATATAGTATAGTTCTACTATACTAGGTCTAGCGTTCTAGAGTAGTAGGCTATAGGTATTAATTTTCCGTTTTCGTCTAGTTACAGGTATATAGCACCTATTACTATACCTGATAAGTCTATTTCTATAGTACTTAGTTTTTCTAGATTATAGCTATATAGGATTAGTTCCTTAGTAAAGTATTTCTTTATTATCTAAAAGGCTATCTCTATAATCTTATTCTATATAAAAGGTACTCCTTTATATATAAGGTTTATTATTAGTTTTAATATCCTAGCGTAGTCTACTATAAACTAATAGTAGAAGTTAGCGAATCTCTAGAAGTATTAAATATTCTTAACGTTTTTTAGTAATTTCTAATTAATAACATCTCTTATCTTATCTAGGTTAATTTCCATTTATTCTAGAGATATTATTCGGCCTAGGAACTATATATAAGTTACTCTAAACTTGTATTTTAATAACTTAAGTCGAGAGTTTACTATAGTAAGTCTTTTTATAACCTTATATATATAACCCTCGTGTTCCTCTACTTTATCTAAGTAGATTAGAATATCATCTAGATAACAAATAACTATTACCTCTAGAAGACCTTCTAGAATGTTATTATTCTGCCTCTAGCAGGTTGCTAGCGCGGTGGCTAATCTAAATAGCATTACTAGGTACTTATAGAGTCTCGAGAGTAATCTAAAAGTAGTTTTCTACTCGTCGCCTGCCTTAATTCTAATTAAGGCATAAGCGTTCTATTAGTCAAGTTTTATAAATATCTTAGTAGAGCTAATTCTGTCTAGTAGATATTATCCTTCTAGTAGTAGGTAAGCGTCCTTAATTGTTATATTATTTACTTCTTAGTAGTCGACGTAAACTCGACCTATTAGGTCGTTCTTCTTACTAACGACTAATATATTTAATAGAACAGGTAATTTAGATCTCTAAATATAACCTTTCTTTAAACCTTCGACAATATAGCTTTTAAAGTATTATAGCTTAATCTAACTATAAGACTATATTTTCTATTTCTTAAGGTTATAACTCTCTTTTAATTTAATCTTATAATTCTATAGATAATATTCTAGTAGAGCTTATAAGTCCTCTAGGTTCTTAAACAATTCTACGAATTCTCTATACTATATAGGTATTACGTTATTAGCTTTCTTACTAACCTATAGAGGACCCTCGGTAAGGTGTCCTAGCGTCTTAGAAGAGGTAGCGCTAACCTTGTTCTAGCTATATAGTTAAGGCTATAATCCTTCGTAGTTATATCGGCTGAAAGTTATTATTTAGACTTTCTAGTTAATATCTAGATTATGTTTACTAATCTATAGTATACTAAGTATTACGTCCTAGCTACTAATTACTATAATATTAAATTATATATCTAAATAGTATCCTTCGATAGTAATTTATATTAGAATAGTTTACTAGTTAATAACTCTGTTTTAATATACTATGTCTGTTCTATTAACTATACCTAGGTAGTATAGTTCTATCTTCTTAACAGGGATGTTTAGCCTCTTAAGTACTAATAGAGAGAGGAAGTTGCCTATCGCTTCTAAGTTAATTATAACTTAGAGTTCCTGTCCTCTAATTTTTATAGTTATTATTAACTAGTAGTCTTCTAATATAGCGTAGATTTCCTGTCTATTTATATAGACTATAAAACTATGTTCTCTTTAGCTAATTTCCGCTACTTAAGGTTTAATCCTCTAAGAGTAGAGTTTTACTTACTAAGAGTTACTTTTAGTTACTATATAGACTATTTACTATTCTATAGCTTAGTTATAGTTAGGTTTATTACTAGTAAACCACTTCTCTAATTTCTAGTCTAATATAGGTTTTAGATAGAAACGTTACTATATAATTACATCTTCTAATATAACTTCTAGAACCTAGTATTCTTCTACTTATAGTTAGGTAAAAGGTTAATCTCTTTCTCTCTATAACTTAAGAGTAGACTTAAAGAGGTTCTCGATAGCTTATATATTTAGTTTTCCTTCTATAGTATCTAGGTTAGTTTTAAGATTTCTAAAGATAATACTTATTAGAAGGTTATTCTAAACTTGAAATCGTTCTAGTACTTCTAGAGCCTGTCCTCTAGTTATATAAGAGGCCTAAAAGTCTAACTTGTTTCTATTAAGGTCTACCTATCGGTTACTACGTTTAAAACATCCTATAAATACCTATATTTCTTCTTCTTAGAGGTCGTCGTTCTAGTTATTTCCTTAACTAGACTCGTCTAATAATAAGTCTAATAATAACTCTACTATCTCTACTTTATATTATAGAGGTAGATTATACTCTAATTTAGAACGTCTCTTATAGTATTATTTAAGGATAGGATTCTCCTTATCCTCTACTTACGTTCTATACTCGTAAGCTTCTAGCTCTTTATTAAATAGGTTAAATCTCTTAAGCAATACTATTTCCTTTCTAGTTATAGTAAATACTTAGTACTTCTCTAAAGAATTAGCCTTCTTACGATAGTTACTTACTCTATAGCTAGGCAGGCTATATAAAAAGTATAGATACTACTTACAACGTCGGTTTCGTTCTTTCTAGGAGAGCTCCTACTTTCTAGAAGTCTTCTTCTAGATAGCGTTTACTTATTAGTCGTTCTAGCGGTCTAGTTAGTTCTATTTATTATACTTCTTAAATTCTAGGTAGTAATTAGTTTTCTTAAATTCCTATAGACAGTTATCTAAATAGATTACTTCTTTAATTATAGTAGTAATATCTTTATAATTAAGATTTTATCGCGCTATCTCTTTATATAGTTTAACGTTAAGTCCTCTATAGAAGAGTTCTATAAGAGTAAGGGAATCCTACTCTGTTCTGTTTCTATAACGTTAGAATTCATTAGTATAATTGATTACTAATCTAGTTTAGCGTAGGTTAAGCAACTTCTGTGTTACTATTTTAATAGTATCGATGTTACTAAACATTTAGTATATAGCGACTTTAAATCCGTTCCAAGATCTAAACATTAATTGTGTGTTAGCTATACTTTCTACTAAGGCTTTATATAAGAAAAAGTCCTCTAGGTATAGTTATGCCTATTCAAGGGCGGTTCCTCGAAGGTAGGAGATAGTAAAGATAGGTAACGCTATACTATCGCTATTAAACTTGTCTTTATTAAAGTTAAAGTAGATTTTCATTTATATTAGGAATAACTCTAACTCTTGTCGTTTACTATAGTAGGTGTCGGGCAGTTTAACTTGTATAGTTTCTAGGGCTTCGACCCTGTATAGCTCTAGTGCGTCCAGCATGCTCTCGTTGTCGTCTTCGTCGTCTAGAGTAGTTGTTTCCTAGGACGCTACAGGCGTGCCCTAGATTGGTGCGTTAACAGTACTAACACTAGGGCTAGAGATAGGAGCAGCCTTTAGAGGCATTGCGATTTAAACTTCTAAGCTTAGGTGCTTAAAGTGTAACGATTCTCAAACTAACTAACTAAGGTAACTAAGTATCGCTAGGGTTTATTCTTACAAAGAGATTCAATCGCGGACAGAGTGTTTACTCAGAGGTAAACTCGTCACTTAACTATAAAGCTATTAAGGTAGTGATAATAATATAATATTAAGTTAAGCACGAAGCTTCTATCTAATAGCAGACGTACTAGTCTTATATAGAACCTTCGTCCTCGCGTACTAACCGTTAGATCTTCTAGATCTTTAGATCCTAAGCTCTAATACAAGCTCCTGTAAGCTCTAATAGTCATGTGACTCGATAAGCGAGTCACGTGTTTATTATACAATGAAATCCTTAGATCGCTTAGCTACTCTAACCGATCCCTTGATACTATAAGAGTATATAATAGTACTTAACCTATTAGAACGCCGCCTAGTCTTTACTAGTTACGTATATATGTGATTTGTAACATATAGTATAGATACTTTAGTTTATACTAAGAGTATCTAATACATCTAGAGTAGAAAGCTTTAGAGTATTTAGTAGTACTATATAAGCGACATCGTTAATTCTTACTATAGTTCCTTAAGTTATACTATATCTAGTACTTAGAGTATTAAATAATAGTAGAGACTTTAGAGAGATACTTAAAGAAGGCTTATCTTCTAAGGAGAGATACTATATTAGAGATAGCGTAAGAGACTCTAGCTTTCTCTTCTTTAAAGAATATAGTCTAAGAGGTATAGAATAGTCTATTAGAGAGAGAGCTAGTAGCTATATTAACCTTTATAGATATAATTCTAATTCGTTCCTCTATAGCTATAGCTACTACTTATAAGGTAGTAGAGGAAAAGAGTCGATGTAATCGCTTCTTTTTTATTAATTTCAATAGTTTTAATACTATAAGAGACCTCTAATAGATAGAATACTACTTATTTCTACAAGGTCTCTATTTTAGCTATAGAGAACAGAGTTTAGATAAAGGCCTTCTTTATTAATAGAAGAGTATTAAGAGCTTCTTTATCTTTAGATATAATAGTAAAACTAGAGTTAACTAATAGTACTTCTTATATAAGCTCTTTATATATAACGATATATATAGCTTATAGACTATATACGAATATACAACTACGCTAGGTGTAAGTTAGATACTATAGAACTGTCTATATAAGGATTCTAAGCTAAAGAGAGAAGAGAAGAAAGAACAGAAGCCTAGAAGCTAGAAGCTCTTATATATAGGAGGTTGTACTAAGCTATAGCTAACCGAGCCGGGCTTAGAAAGCACGGTATCCGCTAGGTTCTAGCTAGAGGTTAGCCTAAGGTATAGTAGTAGTTAGAACTATTATATTACTCTCTCTTTTAAAAAGAAGCTTATCCTTAAGCTTATAGAAGCGTCTATACTATTGTCTAACTCTTTATATAAATTCTCTCTATTCTTATAAGCCTTAATCTAATTACCTAAGCGATATAGAGGGCCTAGTTATATAGAGTGTACTATATAGAAGCTTCTTAGCTTATATAGAGAATACTTAAAGTTAGAAGTAGAATACTACTCTAGATCTTTGTTATGTTCTATCTATTTAGCCTTATAATATAGTATATTTCTTATCTTTTTTACTATAACTACTTCTTCTACTTCCTACTCTTTATTATCGGTAATCTATATAGATAGAGGTAGCTTATTTACTTGTTCTAGTAGAGGATCGTCTAATACTTTCTATAGGCGGTCTATTAAAAATATAGAGTATATTTTTATAGAAGCTAGTAGCTTAACCTTATAGAAGTGTCTAACCTTTTAAATCACTTTATATAGGCCTACTATTTAATAGTCTAATTTATAGCTAGAGCGCTCTATCTTCTAATTCTTTATAGATACCTAGACCTTGTCTTCTACTTTAAAGTCTACTTCTCGTCGGTAGAGGTTAATATCCCTTTACTTCTTATCCTACGCTTGTCTTATAATCGTATAAGCTATTTCCTATCCCTTCTAGATCCTTTTAACTACCTGCTAGGCCTCTTCTTAGTTCAGCTTTTCCTTTACTATAGCTGCGTCTAGCGTGTTCTAGTTAAAGGAGGTATAAGGTAGATATATATTTAGAAGCTTAAATAGTAACATTCTAATACTCTCGTAGAGTAGCGTTAGCTAAGCGTAGTCTATAATAGGTAGGAGTTCAGACTAGTTATTCTAGTAGTAGTTAACAAAGAGGCGTAAGCGCTAGTCTAAGTACTAGTTTATAATTTCTATCTATCTATCTGTTTATAGGTAGAAGGCTGTAGACAGCTTAATCTAAATACCTAGTATATAGTAGAACTTGTTCTAGAAGTTAGATATAAATTATAGTTCTCTGTCTAATATAATTGTCTATAGCGCTCTATAGTGTCTATAGATATACGTTACGTATAGCTGGGCTATTTCCTTTATATTTGTTATCTTATAGTATAGAATAGAGACGCTTTACTTACTTAAACGGTCAATTACTACATAGGCTATGTTATACTCTAACTTGTCTTTTAGAAATGACTTAAAGTCTATAGTAACGTGTTACTAGAGGCGGTCTAGAACTAGTAGAGGGTAGAGGAATCCTAGTATATAGTCTCGAGAAATATAGGCTCGCTTATAAGCGTAGTAGTTATAGGTGTACTACGCTACATCTAGAGAAAGTCTCTTCTAGTAGTACTTCTAGCTAAGGATTTAAGCTGTTTTTACTTTACTAGAGTATATAGAGAAGACTTAATTATAAGCTTCTTTAATTAGGTTCGCTATTAAGGTATCTTATATAGAAACTACTAATCGTCCTTAGTAGAGAAGTAGTCTATTATCTAACTAAAACTCTTCTAGCTAGTCTAATGCTTACTTCTAGAGAGTAGCTAGTAAGTCTACTATACGATTAGCTATTAAAATGTACTCTATTAATTAGCTTAGCTCGCGTATTACCTTATCTAGAGAGGCAAGGTCTAGGCTATTATTTTCTAGGATTACTAGGTCTAATTATTCTGGCTAAAGTAGTGCCTTTGTTCGAATGAATACTTTAAGCTTGTTCTATAGGTCGACGTCTTGTTCTCTTTATATAAGAGTATTCGCTAGTATATTATTCTTGCCTGTTTGATATATAATTATAAAGGAGTATTACGAGAGTAGTTCAGCCTACCTAGCCTAATAGCTAGTAAGCTACTTAGTTATTATAAAGTACTTAAGTGCTTTATAATTAGTATATACCTTAAACTAGAAGGGCGCGCTTTAGAGTTTAGGGCGCTAGTAGCCGAAAGAGCGTATAATAGCTAGTATCTCCTTATTATAGATCTTATAGTTATATTCCGTAGAGGCTATAGTCTTTGAAAAGTAACTAATAGAGTGCTATTCGCTATTAGAGTGTAATTGAGAGAGTATACTAGTAATAACTCTATCTAAAGCGTCTGTTTCCAGCTTATATTCTAAGGCGGGATCGTAATGTTAGAGGAGAGGAGACGAGACTAGGCGTTACTTAAGCTCTTCGAAAGAGTAGTAGTAAGGCTCGTCGAATATAAAGGGAGTTAAGGCTTTTATCAGGTGTATAAGTAGCTTAGTAACGATTCTATAGTCTTAAATAAAGCGCTAGTAGAAGTTGTAAAAGCTAAGAAAAGACTAGACTCCTTTAACTATATAAGGCTCCTTCTACTTATATATTATAGAGACTTTATCTAGGTCTACTTTAATACTATTAGTACTAACTATAAAACTAAGGTACTTAGTTTAAGTAATACTAAATTCACACTTCTTAATATCTACCTATAGGCTAGTATTATAGAGTCGCTAAAGAACCTTTTATATATACTTGTCGTACTCTAGAGAGTTGTCTAAGTAAATAAGAATGTTATCTAAGTAGGCTATATAGAAGTTATTAAGGTAGTTAAAGAGTATATTATTTATATAGCGTTAGTATATTATAGAGCTATTTATAAGACTAAAGAGAAGAACTTTACATTTATAAGAACTATATCTAGTATAGAACGTTATAAGGTCTTTAGATTCTAGGTTTATATAAATATAGTAGAAAGCCTAGCGAATGTCTAGCTTTATAAAGGATCTAGTATTAGCTAAGCGAGCGAGAGTCTCGTTAATTAGAGGTAGAGGATAGCGGTCCTTATAGATAAGAGCGTTAAGCTTATAGAAGTTAATATAGAAATAGAGGCTACTATTTAGCTTATATATAAAGAGCGTAGTCGAGGTAAAGAGTATCTAGCTAGACTTAATAAATCCCTTTTCAAGGTTTTTAACTAGATACTACTTAATAGCTTTAAGCTTATCTATAGAATAATAGTATAGTAGACTATAATTAAGAGTATTAGTAGCTTCTAGCTATATATAGTAGTTGTATAAGTAGTAAGGTAGGAGCTTGTCTAAAGTAGCCTTAGAGAACACGTCTTTATATAAGCTATACTAAGAAGGAAGCTTGTCTTTAATTTCCTAGACAGTTACTTCGTTGTTATCTTTAAGAGCCTCTTTCTCTTTCTCTTAAATCACCTAGTCTAATTTATATAGACTAGTAGAAAAGAACTCGTTATTCTAGTAGTATAAGTATATATAAAAAGCATTTACCGAAATGTAAGTAATATTAAGCGAGGGGAGCTCTTTGTTTATATAAGGGTTCCTTAGAGGCTGCGGGAGCGTAGCGTCTAGTAGGCGTAGCTCTTACTACATCTAGCGTATCTTGTCGCGTATGTCCTATTTATAAGTGTTCTGTCTAATAGTCTTACGTGTTATAGTCTTAATCTCGGTTGTTTCCTAGCTCTTATAACCTGAGTCCTGTTCTTCTACTAGAGTACGAGGCGAGGATAGGCGAATAGAGCGAGAGAGGATTACGCGGGGTGTCGTCGCTTACTAGCTGTCTTAACGTTATACATCCTCTTAATTTATTATATACTCCCTAGCTAGTATATTACGCTAGTAGTTTAGCTAGTAGCGTTGAGAGCGTAGGTAGCTTCTAGGTAGACGAATCTCCTTTTAGAAGGTTAGCGGAGAGGGTTTCTCGTTGTTAGGCTATATTAGTATTCCTTGTCCTAGGTTAAACTATATTTTAAAGTAGGCTATCTACTTAAGTCTAAGTATAACCTTATAGTTCCTAAGGTCAAGGATATAGAAGAGAATGTTAGTTTATTAGTATACATCTATAGAGAGTTAGAGTATAAGAATATAAGTAATAGAATTACTTAACTTACTATCGAACCCTTTAGTTATAATAGTATATATAAGCTTCTAAGGTTTAAGGTTAAAGAACTTAGCTATATCGACTATAAAGGTAGTATTAATAAAAGTAAAGCTATTTACTCTAGTATTAATTAAGACGTAGGTTATAACTATAATTCTATTATTTACTAGAGTATATAGAACTATAAAGTACTTTCTATCTATTAATTAACTTAAATTAATCTTTTCTAGACTAAGAGTATACTCTAGGTAGAAGTCTTAGCCTAGAGTTTCTCTTTTCTCTTATTATATAAGAGTTCCTTATCTACTATTTCCTCTTTATTTATTTCCTTAAGATTAATTCTTCTTAGCTTAGAATAGGTAGTAGTATAGTATTCTTTTTTATAGTAGTTATAATAGATAATATAGATATCTACTAGTACTAGTTACTTTACTTTATAAGGCTTCTTACTAGAGTTATAAGAAGTAGTTAGAGGTATTATATAAGGAGTTAGGCCTAGAGTGTTTTCTAGGAGTCGAGAGGCAGGTAGAGTAGAAGCTATAACATTACTTAGAGTAGAGGTAGAGGAGCGAGTAGGTTGTATAGGTTAAGTAGTAGATCTTTCTTAGTATAACTTCTAGGAGTCCTCTCTTATAGTAATATATCTTAGCTCTATATCTAATAACAAGTAACTAGCTAATAGATTCTAGTAGGTATCTAGTATATATAGTATTAGTACTATTCCTCTTTAGAGTAGAGTTATAAGTTAATTATATAAGTCTAGGCGAAGGTATTTCTAAGGAGTCTATACTTCTCTAGCTAGATATAAGAATTAGGTTTAGAATTTCTAGAACGTTTATATAATCTTTATCGTTAGATAATTATAGTTATATCTTATATTCCTTACTTAGTTTAGATTAACGAAAAAAGAAGTAAGGTAGTTAATTATCTCTCTTACTAAAATAAAGTATATCTAAGAATCTTTATTAATTCGCGGTTAGAGGTGTTTCTAGGCGTCTCCTGTTATACGATTAAAGATGTAAAACATCTTGTCTTCCTTGTTTTAGAAGTAGTCTTTATTAATTCTAAATTTCCCTTAGATCTAGATCTTCTAACCTAGGAACGTAGGGTCTGTTCCGTCGAAGAGAGGCTGAGGGTCTAGTAGTTTTACTAAGTACTTGTAGCTAGTACTCGGGCTTAGTATCGTCGATTCTAGGGTTTGTTGTTCTATCAATCGTACGATATTTTAAAGTAACGGTGTAGCCGTCTAGAGAGCGGCGGCAGGGTTACTTAGAGGTAGAAAGCGGCTAAGGAGCTGTTTAAGTAATTACTAGGTTCGCGACTAGTTCTAGGTAAGTGCTTAGACTTACTCTTATAATATGTTTAAGCTTTTAGAGGGGTCGTTATAGTTAGATTCTAGCTAGTACTTAAACTAAGCCGCTAGCGAGTTGTTATTTTATAGTAGGCTGTCGTTATTCTAGATTATATCCTTCGAGTTATTAGTATTATTAGTAGAGCGTTATTCTATTCTTATAGAGCGTACTTTAGGTACTATCGTAGCAATTAGTAAGATAGGTGTATATTTATATATATTCGCTATAAGGGATATTCGTCTTATTACGTAGTATCTAGAACTCTCTAGTTACTAGACCTTCTTAATTCCTTTTAAAGAGTACTATAGCTAGGTAATTAAGGATTATAGAGTCTTTCTATTATACTAGATAGACAGGTAGAGAGATTATCTATAGCCTTCCTAGGTAGTATTAGTAAGCTTAGAATAATATAACGATATATATAGCTTATAGACTATATATAAATATACGACTACGCTAGATGTAAGTTAGGCACTATAGAACTATCTATATAAGGATTCTAAGCTAAAGAGAGAAGAGAAGAAAGGACAGAAGCCTAGAAGCTAGAAGCTCTTATATATAGGAGGTTATACTAAGCTATAGCTAACCGAGCCGGGCTTAGAAAGTATAGTATCTACTAGGTTCCAGCTAGGGGTTAGCCTGAGGTGTAGTAGCGGTTAGAACTGTTATATTATAGCTAATTTTTAGATTGTAGAGAGTAAGAAAGATAGCTAGCGTAGAGTATTTCCTTTTAAGAGAGTCTAGAGGCAGTTATATAAAGACTCTAAGGTCGGATCTCGCTAGAGGTCTCTTATTCTTCTATAGCTTTAAAGTAATAGAAGGTAGAGAAGGTAGTATAGATGTTACTATATTAGAGCCTAGGTTTTTAGACGCTAAGGTATTCGTTATAGTCTATATATATAAAAATTTTCCTATAGAAGCTAAATAAGAGGTTAGAATCGTAGAAGGCGTAGAGCTATCTCTACCTCTATAGAAGTTACTAAGAGCTAAAGGTAGTAGAGATAGTACTTCTAAGGTATACGTTCGATAGAAAGCTAGGCTAAGGTTAGCTACCTAGATATAAAAGGCTCTAAGGTAGAGTAAGAGGTCTAGAGGTGCTCTATTAAGAGTAGTACTTAGATAGTAGTCTATAGCTTCTACTATACTCTCGAAGAAGATTTAGTCTATAGTATTACATTCTAGTACTTTAGTAGTTCTAGAGATAAAGTATTATTATATATTAGATAGAGAGAGTATTAGGCGTACTCTTCTCTTTCTTAAGCCTCTTCCTAGAGGCGTAGACGAGGCTAGAGGTCTTCTTAGAGAAGTCTCTATAGAAGGAATTTAGCTTATTAAGCGAGAGTAAGAGAGATTAAGCGTTTTAGAATAAAAAATTTAATCTACGAAAAAAGATATATATAAAATTAAAACTTTAAAGTAAAGAACTTACTAAATAATAAGAAACTACTTAGCTATAGCTATAATATACTAGATTATTAGATATATTATATAATTAAAGAATAATATAAAAAGAGTATCTTTTATACTTTTACTATAGTATATAAGTTAACTCTAAATTTAGATTTAGAGTACTATATATATCTTTAAATTAGTAATAATATATAGAATTTAAGAGTATATTTATTACTCTTATACTATTATAGAATATAGTTATATATCTATACTACTTTACTAGAGCTAATACTATAAATAAAGTATAAAAGAGTATTAGTAATTACTATTATAAGTAATACTAATAATAAGATTCTATTAATTTATTAGATACTAATATAGTTTATTAGCAAGTCGATTATATTACTAAGTTAATTACTAAAAATATATATAAAAAACGTTTATATAACTCTAGTAAAAATCTATAATTCTTAATTAAAATTAATAAAATAAAAAAGTTTACTTTATTACTATATAAATAAGTAATTATAAAATTTTAGAACGCTTATTAGTTATAACTAACGATTCGCTTAAAATTACCTCTATATTTATTAAAATAAAAAAGATTCTTTAGTAACTTAGTAGTTATAATTAGTTAGTATCTAAGATTTCTACTATTACTTATATATAATATAATAAAGTAAAGATTTTAATTTTATTAATTTTTATTAAGAATTATAGATTTTTACTAGAGTTATATAGACGTTTTTTATATATATTTTTAGTAATTAACTCGGTAATATAATCGACTTACTAATAAACTATATTATTACTAAAGAAGAAGAATAAATTATAGAAGTAGTATTTTAGCTATATAGTAGATATCTTTTAAACTCTTTAAATTTTATAAAATATAACTAATAAATAGATATTAATTAGTAGCTACTAAAAGAGTCTCTAAAAGTAACTTCTATATAACTTTCTAAATATATATCTACTCTAGCTTATTATTAATATATTATAGATAATATTACTTTCTAGTATAGCTAGAGATCTAGAAAGCTATAGTAAAGGCTTTATTATATAAAGAAAGAAGAGATCTATAATAAAACTCTTTTATAGATAATAGAGTTTAAAAAGAAGTACTCTAATAAAACTTTCTCTAAATATATTACTACTATTCTAACTAATATATATTTAGTATATAAGATAGTTATAACGAATCTAATCTACTAGCTCTCTATATAACGATTCTCAAACTAACTAACTAAGGTAACTAAGTATCGCTAGGGTTTGTTCTTGTAAAGAGGTTTAATCGCGGACTAGGTGTTTACTCGGAGGTAAACTCGTCACTTAACTATAAAGCTGTCAAGGTAGTAATAATAATATAATATTAAGTTAAGCACGAAGCTCCTATCTAATAGCAGACGTGCCAGTCTTATATAGAACCTTCGTTCCCCGCTGGAGTCCCTCGCTTAAGAGGACTACCTATGTTAGAGTCCCTCGCTTAAAGGGAGTCCCAAATATTAAGGACTCCAATGGCCCCCAAGGACTCCATCACGTGACCCGTACTAACATAATGAGATCCCGCACTAATGGCTTAATGCCGTACTAGTGCTTTACCAAGGGTTTATATACAAATAGTGTTCTAACCTGTTAGGACGCCGCCTGGTCTTCACTTATCACGTGTTAGCACGTGGTTCGTAACACTCTAGTAGTTATTCTTATCTATAGTAGATATAGATGTAGCGGATAATTAGAGAAGTAAGAGATAGTTCTATTAAAGATCTAAAGCTATAGAAGAGAAGAGAAGGAAAGAGAAGACTTCTAGAGGTTCTATAATATAGAGATAGCTAAGGAATCGATAAGTATAGAAATGTCGATCTATTATAGAAATAGTTCTAGGCTAGGCTAGGAATAGTAGGCCTTATAGACGCCGGCGAGTATCTATAAGCGAGTTATATACTCGATAGTAACTAGGTCTATAATATTACCTCTCTCTTTAAGTAGAGCTTATTCGCGAGCTCTAGAGCTACTACTTTATAGATAGTTTATCCTTGTTCTTATAATACTCTAGTTCGTCTATTCTATCTTTCTAGCTCTATAACTATTCTACTAAGTATCTAGAAGGCTCTAGAAGAGAAAGATTTAGAGCGTGAAACTCTTAAAGCTTATATAAGTAGTCTATAAAGTTAGAAGCTAGGTACTAGACTAGGTTTAGCTCGCTTTATATCTATTAAACCTAGTATTATAACTTTCTATAAGAGTCTCTAGAGGCTAGTACTTGTTCTATAATCTATTCGTTATATCTATTAACTATAATAGATAGTTCTAGTTCTTATAGCTAGACTAGTAGTAGGTTGTCGAGAGCTTTATAAAGCTTGTCTATAGAGATTATAGGCTATATTTTAATTATTAAAGGTAGGTTAACCTAGAAAGTGTTTCTAACCTTTTCTAGAACTATATATAAACTAGCTATCTACTAGTCGAGCTTATAGCTTAGACAGTCTATATTCTACGTCTTTATTAATATATAGACCTTATTATTTATAGTAAAGTCTACTAGTCGCTAGTACTTGTTTACTTACTTACGCTAGCGTTTCTAAGTAGCTTTAATTCCTCTATAAGCGGTTTCCTAGACGCTATATATATAGGTTATATATATAACTACTTCGTCTTATAAAAGCTATTTATAAACGCTTATTAGTTCTTTCGAGCTCTAGCGAATCTAATTAAAGCTTATATATAGTATATAACTAAGCTCTATTTATATAGATAGAAGAGTCGTCGAGTTCTAGAGAAGTATAGCTTAAGTGTAGTCTATAATTAGTATTAGTTTAGACTAGTTATCCTAGTAGTAGTTTATAAAGAGGCGAAGGCGTTAGTTAATCTACTAGTTTATATATAGACAGCTATAGATAGCTTAATCTTAGTCTCTAGAATCTAATTAAACTCTTACTAGAATTCTAAGATAAATTATAGGCTATAGTTAGAAACAATAGTATCTAATAGTTCGTAATAGCGCTATACACGGTTAAGGTAGATCTATATAGTCTTCTTCGCGTCTATAGTCTTTAGATAAGAGATAGAGATAGATCTCTTACTTAGCTAGTAGATAAAGATAATAATTATATCTATTCTAGACTTATTAGAGAGGAATTCCTTAAAATTAACTAATATATATTATAATAGATAGTCTAGAATAGATAAGAGGTTAAGGAGTCTAGAGAGGCGGTCTCGCGGTATATAAGAGTAATAGTAGATCTAGTAGTTATCCCCTCAGCTGCGGCCAGGAACGCACCAAATATGGCCCGTGCACAAAGCCTACAGGGTGTGGAACACCAACTTCCAAATAACAATAACACCACCCTTAAATAGCTTCAATTATATATTATTCTA
>LKTO01000873.1:0-15782 GCA_001399465.1 Hymenoscyphus scutula
GTCCGGATCGCATCTTTACCACACCATGTGTTCCACCCTAACCATTTAGGGATCTCTGCCCACGGAACATCGCGATTAAAGGAGCTTGCTGTACACCATGCAACGAGTTGCTTCCGATGAGGTGTATCAAGAAGGACGTGTCGCCCAGAATAGTGCTTCTAAGGAGTAGGTCGTTGTTTTAAGGCATAGCAAATCTGCCGGCGGGTAATATGATGATTCTGGAGAAGAATATCGTCAACTGTCCACCCGGCAGTATAATATAAGGTCTGAATACGTAGCCTATCGTCCCGAGTCGTCTCGGGAGTAGGGGTCTTGGGTGTAGGAACGTGCTGAGGCTCAATTATTGAATAATCCATGATTTAAATTATTTCAAAAACATGAGAAGAGAAAGAGATATAATAGTAAAAGCAGCATCAGGTGTTGTTGAAAACAGCTGTTTTATTGGATGTTGCAGCGCCGCGCTATTCCTAACTTAGACTAGCTTGACAATTATTATCCGCTGTAGATAGTACATCTGAGAAAATGCGGGGTCAAAATCACACACGTGACTCAACGCGTCTTCCTCTCCCACGGTCACAATGATAACAGAGCACAAAGATGAGAAGACACAAATACTTCATATCTAATCTATTAACCTCATCGCAAACTTTTCCCCTTACTAGCAGGACTGAATCTGCCATCCAGAGGACGAACAGGCAAGCCATCCCTTCCACAGGAAAAGAGTCCCCACGTCACCAATGCCATTCCCTAAAAAGAGAAGAGAGCACATAACCCCCCCCCAACGCATTCCCGATGCAATTTCAGTCTGTGTCTGTATTGATTGAATCCCTAACGCCATCGCCTGCCCTGTGCCCTGCAACGAGGGTAGCAGAAAAAGTCCAAAGCCAGCAAAGCAAAAGAAAAAAGAGTACAAGTAAGCACGCAGAAACTCAGCGTTCGCAAAGTCAGAAATACCGGTCGTGGGTCCATAAGCGCCTTAAAAGGTTGCGAAGAACGAGATATTAGAAGGCAGGTAGAGTGTGCCTATTGACTTGGAAGCAAAAGAAAAAATCTAGAATCATGTTCGCATTCCTGACGAGGGCACGACCCGCTGAGAAATCACTGCGTGTTGGGACTAGGAGAAGGTGCAACAAGTATGCCTGGTATAAGGGAGTGAGGTGTTGTTGATAGGCGGCAGTCATGTCGTTGCTCAACTCAGTAAAACCCACCAAAGAATGACCAAGGAAATAAAATATTTACAAAGAAGACTCTGACAAGGGCCGATTGATGATTGTGTTGATGAAATCATCTATCCAGGGAGCATAGGCCTTTTTGATTCGGCTGGACCAGCAATACTCGAATCGTGTATTAATGCCAGTGCCGAGAGCTTGAGAGAAGGTGAGGTAGTCGTGTATTGCCACTGAGAATTATTGTATTGCGCCGAGGGCGGAAATGATCGCAGAAAAACACCGCAAAACAATGGTATTCAATGAGCAAAAATCAAAGTGTGGCAATGGCAGAATGTCGTGGCGCATCACCCACCACCTAGCGGTGTACAGGGAATGGATTGCGTGCCTGAGGGGCATCGTAGGAATGAGAGGAATGGTGATATGGTGGAGAGTTGTCACCGACAGGAGGAAGGGTGTTCGGGTGTCCTTGAACATATTGGTTCATTACTCGTGGATCACGCATTCCATTTTGAAAGTGTTGTTGTGCCATTGGAGTGCTCTGATGGCGAACATGGCGAATAGGAGTATGTGTAAACATTTCAGGTTGTTGGGAATTTTGCCTTGAATAACCGTATTGCTGTTGCTGTTGGGCCTGTTGCTGAGCCTGGTGTTGCTGCTGAGCCTGCTGCTGAGCTTGTTGGGCGGCTGCTTGCTCATATGGATTGGGTCTGTATTGTTCACCAGGATGTTGGACATTTGGAGAGAAGGAAGACGGGAATGAAGCATCTCTCATCATGCCAATATCAGATCGTGATCGACTATGACTCCGACTCCGGTGGGCAGAGCCTTGTGCTTGTTCGCTTTCTAGACGGTGGGCCATAGACACGCTCCCCCATCTTTGAGGTGTTGGGGCAGGGAGGGGGGCGTGATAAACGTGTTGTTCCGGCATGTGACTGTGCGTATATGCTCCCTCGTTTATCTGTTGATGTTCATCAATTCCATTGAAGACAGGTCGGTGAGCAAGACGCATGGTTCGTTGTGGGCCAAATTGATGGACAGGTGACGTGTTTTCCATCTCGTTTGCTCGGCGACGCTTTTGAATGGGGCTGTTTTCGATTCCTCCCATTCCAGCCCAAATTGAAGGGTTACTTGTACGACGCGATGCAGGCGAGTAACTGTAATCGGACTTTGCGCCAACACCAAGAGACTGTGAGCGCTTGTGGCCATTGGTTGCTCTCTTAGCATAACCTTTAGGTGATTTTGGCTCGTCCGCTGTGTCGATGATGATATTTGGCAAAATCTCGATATCTGGGAAACAGGTTAAGGCATCATTCAAGATGTCCGTATGGAGGCGATTGAAAATCTCGAGAATGCCATGAGTATTGTAGCCCTTTCCGCACTTTTCAAGAAGCCAGTTTGGAACTGCGGTAGGTGGGACAGGGTGACCACTACCAGGTGTGTCTCCCTCGCCATCGCTATCCTCAAAACCTGCGGTGCTTGCACTTCTCTTCCTCTTTCCGCTGCTGATGTTGTCTAAACGCATTTGCTCTCGCTTTCTCACGGCCAGTCCCCAGTTTTGAACTGTGCCAGGCTGCTCATTCTTGAGATTTGTCATAGACCAATCATGTACCCGGCGAATCTGCTGTTGAACCAAGTCGCATTGTAGTTTAGCGTACTCCTTTGGGTTGCGATACCGAGAACGTTGGTAATGCTTTCGGCAGTAGTGGACCCAGACGTGCTGAGGAATAAGACGAGTGCACATCTTGTTACGTCCAAAGATATGTGAGATGGCCTTTCGCAGTTGGGATCCAGTGTCGCAATTAGGAATGTACATGCATACGACATTTTTTTCTTCTGTGTCGGGCATCATGGGATGCATAGGGGGCGTCCCAGGCGCGGTTAGAAGCTGAGGGCTGTGAGGAGACGCATGCTCAGGGTGGTAGGATGCCGGTGTTGTATGCTCAGAATGCAGACTGGCTTGTTCGCTTCTGAAGTCACTCATGATTCCTTTGATGTTTGGCGCGGAGGCACTCCGTTTGTGAGAGCGGCTGCCAACAAGAGATTGGTAATGTGTATCTGGCGGCGCGCTGAGGTATTGGCTGTTTCTGGTACGAGTATTAGCGCGTCTGCGTTTTGCTTTGAAGGTAGAGATGAGGATAGAAAAGACAAAATCCAGATTTTATAGATAAGAGCCCAGTGTGTGAATCACATTGAAGCACGTGAATCATCTTCCCCTCACTAGATAGCAGATCCTTCTCAATTCACTAGATAATGAGCAAGAATAAACGTGGATTCAAGTCGAGATCCTCCTTTTCTAGAGGGTCAGATATTTTGCTTCGAGTCGATGCAAACAAGAAGAGTGAACAACCAGAGTAAGTGAAGGTGAAGCTGGCAAACGGCAAAGTGTAAATAAGCCCAAAACATCACGGCATCGCTCGGTATTCTCATAGATTGGGGGGTTTGCTTACACAGTAATGCGCGACTGTGACGTGGTGGAGTATGGAGGATGCGCACAAAGTTGCGTATGGTGATAGGAAAAGAATATTATCTTTGCTAGTGGATACAACGACTAGAAGGTAAAGCCGAGATTTAATAAGGCACCACGGCCAAATCAGGACACAAGTCGCTTATATTCACTAGAAAACTTGACAAGAAGAACAGCCCGTGTGACCTGAACTTGAAAAGGAGGAATGGAAGCATTCGTTGCAATATCATTACACAGGAGTGTAACTGATGTTGAGTTGAAAAGCATACTGCGACCCTCCTATAGACTTCGATTGCGACAGAAGCTAATTCATTCGTCATACGAAAATGGCAGCCAGCATCTCCGTCTCGCAAGAGATTTCCTGTCTTTCACAAAGGAAGCCTTCTGCTTTCTGCTAATGCTCGGCAAATGCTCCAGATCATCAACAGGGTCTTGCTTTAAGCAAGGCCATCTTGATGGTCAGAAGAGCTTACATAGAAATTCATGCAGACAAGCAGCCTAGAAATGTCGGTTTTTGAAAGGTTGCCCAGTGTGGAGGGCCAAATGTTTTAGATCCTGTCCTGGACACTCTGGTGGTTCCTCTGCGATTCAGTGCAATGAATTTCTGGCACGAAAAGAATCTTGCCAGACATTTTCATATCACCAAATCACTTTGGAAAGCATGCTTGGAGGACCAGGAAATAGGGATGTTTCGAAAGCTGCGACATCCTTCACAAAGGATTCGGGCAATCGAAACATGATTTCAAAAATGCCTCGCAAGTCACCAACCACTATAAGAGGCCACAGTATTCATTTCCAGCTTCGATTCGAATCTGTAGGGAGATGATCTCAACTAGCATAATATTGTTCGCTGATTGCGGTGCAAAGCAGACTGCGCATAACTTAACGTCGTTTTCTTGGAAATTCCAAAACAGCGACAATAACGTTGCACAAAGAACCTCGTCCACTGGAGGTCGGTTGTTTTTCTGTAGTAGCAACATTGGCCAAGTGGACAATAATATTGTTGTGGGTGAGTGTAAAACAGTGCTTGATCGGACGAAGACGGCGATAAATAGAAGAAGGGTTACTTACAGCTGTTGGGGCGTCACCGATTGAGATGTCTCATGGGCGGTAGTATCTAGTCTCAGGCTCGGGACAGAGGCTCGCTTGATGAGAATTGCATCACTGGGCGACGAAGGTCGTGGGTGATTGAGGGCAAGGGCATCTTTGTTTGGCTCTTGTATTGGCTGATCCGGAGAGAGTCGGTTCTCTGCAATTGGGGCGAGTAGCTCACAAACTTCTTCCGTTGCTGTCTCTTTCGGTCGAGATTCGTTGATTGATCCATCCGGGGATCTTGGTATAGATGGACTCGCCAAATCCATCATCGTTGATTTCGGGGACATGAGTTCGCCTGTGATTGTATTCAGGATGTGGGAGCCACTGACTGTGGACATCGATGAAAACCTCGAGTGCGTGGTGGAGTGGATGGAAGAGGCGAATGATGAAAGACTGCTTCGGCTATCAGAAAGCTTGTGCCTAGGCGAACTCGGCGTATCAATTTGTCGATCATCGAAATAGTTGTCCTGTTGTGGCTGACAAGATGGCGATATTGGTGTTTTCGTTGTTATTGGTAGAGAGTATCCTCCTGCGTCCCACGGCGTTCGACTTCTGCCCGCTATCCTCAAATTCTCCATTCTCTTCTGCTCTACAGCAAGAGAACCTGCGTTCAATAACGATGTCACGTCCATGGCGAAGTCTTTCTCGATGGTGATCTCCCAAAGCCTTCCTTAACGTTCCTAGCCTCCAAAGTTTGTTGAGGGTATCGAGTCCAGCTTTCATAAGTATATCTTCCGTGTGAGTACAGTCCAAAGTACCAGCTCCAGATCTAAATTGTTGTAAATTGAAGGTCGTCCGAATTAAATATGGCTTCCAGAATCCAGCACTGGTCGTCCGGTGCTGAAAGAAAGAAAGAGAAATATCGACGGTACACCGGCAATCTATATCATCGAAGTATGTTGTTTCAGATCCGTCGATGATCCGGAGTCTTGATTTGAAAAAGACTAGGCGCTCAGTTCAGATACACTTCGCTTTGACGTCTAATTAGGCTTCGAGTCTCTGAATGTCTTGCGAGTAGTGGAGCTTGGAAGGCTGAAGTTGGGTGGGATCGAAGTCCGGGAATGCTTTGACCTGATCGGAAACGATCGAAACAGGATGTGAAGCTAGTTGTATCGTGACTCCCGTCTTAAACATCCGACATATCAAGTCAAGGAGCGGATCCGTGAAAGGCCGAGGACAAATAATTGGGGGGGCCTTTGGCTTCTTGTCTTCGAAACGTTGATGCTTTGAAGCATTGACTGCGGCCGGTTTGCTTGGATATATCAGGCGGAAACAATGTTATTGGATGAAGAGACTTCAGCAGACTTCAGCTAGATTGTTTACGCACTTTATCATGAACGCCTGCGTATATCTGGGTCAAGGAATCCGGCATGCAGAACCTTCTTGGTCCTATTTGACGAATGAAAGGCGAGGATCCAGCATTAATACACATAGGGAAACCACTTGGGAAAGATAGGACGAAAGCTACCAGTAGAACCATTCAAACTATTTCTGGGGCTGGACAAGGCTGCTTGAAGGCTTGCATGAGGGGTTGGTTGGCCACGTTTGGCTGACGGTTAGAGGAATATCAAAAACAGTCAAGAAGACAACGGGCGGTGACCGACATACGTGAACACTACAGATAGGGAGGGAGAGAGGAGGAGGCAGGTACCGGCAAGACCTACGTAAATTAAACTGTGGAAAGGTTGGCCTTTCTGCCACAATGGGCCAGAGAGGTCGGTTGAGGTTTGTGGTAGGGACGGGACCGTTGTGTGTTGCGATGCATAGTGCATTGATTATGCCAGGAGGGGTTGTCGACCAGTGTTTTAAGTTGATATTCCCCACACTTTTCGAGGGCAGGGCAGGACCATGATCCATCACGGCTGGTCCCTTTTCGGCGCCTTAGTTGAGAGCAAACCAGCATGTTGGAAGACCCTCCACGAACCAAAAGGTGTTTTTATCTCCGCTATACTCGGCACCACCACAGAAGGGCCCGAAGTGGCGCTCAAGTGTGGAGGGGCGACTAGGGCCAAAGCCAGCCTCCCTGCGAAGATCTCAAGCTATTTTCTCATCCCTCATCCGAAATGACCTTACCGGTCTCCAGAATGATCGAGTTGGTGGAGCGGATGATCTGCACCAAGGAACTGAGTTATTATGAATCACGAATGACACCCAGCAACGGTGCTGACACGCAAAGCGAGGATACTCCTTTAGCGAGGGCTCTGATGCGAGAATCGGGGAATGGCCAAAGCCAAGAGCGTTGCAGGGGCAAAACAAACAGAAGTTTCCTCGTTCGGACGATCCTCTCACTCTCTGTTTCTTGGGGCACTGTGTGATCCTAGGACGTGGGCTTGAGGGATCTGGTAACACGAGAAACGGCGGTGGATCGAGCGGACTGGTGCAGCTTTGGACAGAGCAATGCTTCGGTAGTTGAGCGTTGCTGCAGGAATCTGCATATATCTGCATGGCACTGTTGGGATGCAGTGTGGTTGTTGCTGGCTTCCATCAGACTGTTGTCAATATGGGCGACTAGAAAGGGACTTTCGCCGCGTGTTCACGGCGTGTGACAGACGTGGTGTAGCTTGTCGAGTGTACATCTGGCATGTAGAGTAACTTGAGCCTACTCGCTCGTACGACACGAGTAGAGAGAGATTGAGAGCATGGCCATAGCCATAGCCAGGCGAGGTCTCCTGGAGAACCAGTTTGCAGAGCACAGCACAGCACAGCACAGCTCAGCTTTTCTTCTCTGGTGCCAGCTGCCAGCTCATCTCTGCATCCTCCTATTCGACAACGGTGAGACTTCCTTCCGCATTGTTCGTCGTCCTCATCTCATCGGATTTGCTGTCTCTGTCTCTGACCTCATGTCATGGAGTAGAAGAGATCTCCCCCATCCCGACCATGGATGGCAGGCATGAGTCGTGACTGCGCCAGTAGTGCTTGCGTGGATTCATCAGGACGTGGATGTGGCAATTCAAGAAGATAGTACGAGTACTGACTGGTACTGACTCCTGGCTGGTCTGGCTGGTCCTCTCAATCTCCAAAATGGGTCGTCTACACGTAGTGTAGCGCAAGCGCGCTTGAAGGGAATCTGGCACCCGTTCTAGAGAGTTTCTTAGGAGGATCTAGCGGTGAGGTTGTTTATGTGGTGGTGTGGTGTTGACCTTTCTAGACCATCACTCGAGACGGGAAGGAATTTGGGGGCGGGTTTCGACAGAGGAACTGAGGTGACCGGGACCACCTCAGGGGCTGAACAGGTTCCTTCTCAGGTCACGTGCTCGCTCGGGTTTTGATATCAACTTCCAGGTTACTACGGTACTTTACACCTCTACCACTTTACCTCCCCAGTTTGGAGGTTTTTGCAGCCAGACTGAGCCACTTCAGTTCTGCATCTGTCAGATGGAAGATTTATGCTGGTTCCCCTCCGTCCTTAGAAGAGAATCTCTGACTCTAAAGCGCGATTGGTTCACCAAAACTCCTCACGCAGAAACCCCGTGTTTCATCTTCTCTTGCCAGGTTCACCACCGCCACGGCACCATGACACCACCCACCATGAATTTCTCTCCGAGCCTGGGATGAAGCACTGCACTGCACTGCCACCCAGACCAGATCTCCCCTTCCTCTCACATACATCAGTCAGAACCGGGTTCACATCGTCTTCCAAACGCTGAGATTGAGAAATGAGATCTGATTTGATCCGTCAGTAGCAGGCATGGCCACACACCTGTTTCAACCCAACTTCATCCCTCCCGGTGACGAGTACGGTGTACTCTGTGCGAATACGGAGTAGTTCTCGAGATAGCACCAGTATAGCGCCCGGGCAGGGCAGGTTCATGCCTTCTGCCATCCCACGCATCAGCAATGGAAGTCCCCATCACGTCTCTTTTAGGGCTAGCCATCTGTCCTTGACACCTTCCAGCTCCAGCACGAAGATCAGAGCACAGGAATGCGGAAGAAGAGGAAGAGGAGCCAGCACAGGCGACACCAGCAACATCACCACTGCTTAAATTGAGCAGGGCGTTCCGTATAGCAAGAACGAGCACGTTGAATGGTCAAGCAGGCATGGAACCAGTCGAACTCAGATACACGGTTGAGCGGTTGAGCACAGCTTGAGAGCAGATCAAGGAACGCTGGACCATCAAACACTTTTACTTAGCGTCTGTGTGTCTTCCCACATGGACAGCCTTTGTTTTTTCCTCGGTTTCTTCTCGCCCACGGCCTCTTCATCCGATGATTTAGTGAAACCCTAAGAATGGCTGGACTAGGTTCCGCAGCAGGCATCGCGACCTAAGTCCATCACGTGCAGCAGGAAATCTCCAACCCCTCTCGGCTCGAACTAAAGATTAGTTTAGAGTACCGAGTACTCTCGGGCAGCGACATCTCTTGTGAGTCTCGCATTTGTTTACCACGAAAGTGCTCGGTGTAATATTAAAAATCCCCCCTTTCATTCTCGTCATCTCATGTGAACAGATCCTTTGGTCAGACGAATCCCCTCTGTTTGTGTCTCGGTTTCCTTTCAAGTTTTTGTCTCCTCATTTCCATCCACTCGGCGTGTGCCTGCTCATCGAGCGCGAGGACGTCCGTCGTCGCTACCAATATTCAGATGAGTGAGTGTGGGTGAACCAAGGGTGCCATTCCCGAATCCCGCTTCTTGACCGGCTGGTTAACCGAGTCCTCAATGTATTTGTTACAATCCTTCAACAATGGCATTTATGCTTAGATGATCTAGCTGCAGTCATACATGCGATGGTATGCTGACAGTAATTCAATCTCACTCTCGGTTTTTTGCCTTCTTCCGCCTTGCTTCATTTTTGGTCCTGAGGCTCTCAATTTGGTTGAAGTTAAGACACATAAACTTATATATTAACTGCTTGAAACGCATACGTGAGATAAGAAGCTATGTTTGGTAAACCCGTTACACCATGATAAACATAGTACAGTTTCGGGAAACAGATTGCTGACAGGAATTCTGGCCTGGAGCCCCTGGTCCACATCGGGATTTTATTTATAACCTTACCAAGTCTTTGGGTTGTCGGAGTATTGTGCAAAAATCTTGCTACTCCGTCATCTTTCTCTTGTTTTGTCATACAAGCTATTTGCTCGTTTACTTTGTTCCTTCGACCTTTCATCGATTGAGTTTTGGGAATTTTACACGTCACTCTTTCGGGATTGACCACGTGCCATAAGCCTCCTTCATATATCTCTAACAAAATATTTCTAGAAATAACTTATTGAGTTATATCTCATGGCTTGGCAACCATCTCTCTTCCTTCACGATCTTCTCGTCTGAATCCCCGGTCCACCCCATTGCTACTCGTCATGTATACTCACCAACACAATCTTCCAGTTTACTCGCGTGATCTGTTACAATTTATCAATCCTCTAACAGGAATGTTGTCCTATTCGGCTTCATGATCACATCCGAAGGAGACTTTGTCTTCATTATGAAAGATACTTCCCGAACTCTTAGAATATACTGAATTTGTGAACCTTGCCCTCTCAATCAAAATTTGAAGAGTAATCAATTATTAGATACTCAACTTGTACTTCCGTGTACCTTATCGTTCTCTTGGTTTTAACTCATTTGGAGTGCGTTATCGCCGTCCAAAGTCCAAATATCAAATAAGCTGGAGGTCTATATACAATCGCTTTTTGATCCGAAGCGTAATTCAAGTGGATAAAGTCAAAAAGTCAACGCAAAGTATCTTTTACAAGCCATCTCACCGCGTCTAGTGTCGCTTTCCTTTTCGCTTCCAAGGTTTTCGTTTTCTTCACAAAAAGCGGAATTTCAAGAGAGAATATTTGAATAGTCAATGGGAAGATTCACTGTTCAACGGAGTACAGTGCTTGCACTTGACATTAAAACATGTTGGTATAAGAGCGGATCGAAAGCATTTATTTCACGAGATTTAAAGGCTGAGCAGTGAGAGCTGGCCATCACTAGCAGATCATGTTGGATTTAAAAAACACTTATTGCTGTGTAGTATATCGAATTACCATACTTCTATTCTAATTCTCCCCCTAAAAGGCCGCCGAAGGATAGTCAATATGAAGCAGGGGTGAGCACCTACGACTCACCAAACTGATTTCCATTACTCCCATAACCCAATGACCTAGGACAGAGTATTATCCCTCTACCCAAAAGCCTTACCTTTGCCCAGTCTAAAATGGTGCCGAAAAACATCACTTGAAAAAAGCGAGATACGCGGCAAAACGCAATACTCCCATCACAAACATAATGAAACCGATAATACAATCCAACCGCTTGGGACCTATCATTTCTCCTCTCCTCGGGTGTATTGGGGAGATTATCCTTTCCCCAGAAAAAGACTACAATACCCAGCCACACGGCAAGAGACACTAGATGTTCGTTTTTAGGACTGGTAGTTGTGTAAGGGATGGTGATAGGTGGTAGCCGGTTTTGAAGAAGGATGTCGGGATGGCGGTGGCAATGAATTTGATGATGAGTTTTTTGAAGATACGAGACGGGAAAACAAGGGGCTTTAGAATTTTAGTTTCGTAAATGTGTCAGTTGGGTATGGTAGTAGTACTTACAGCTGACACCTTTGGCGATGAGTCTCCATTCTACTTCGCCTTGGCTTCACGAGCTTTTCTTTTGCCTATTACGGAGCCCGTGATGCTTTGCTGGGGGCTAATTGGTAATTTTTTGTGGTGGGAATATAGCGGGAAGTGAAGATGTTTAAAACAACAACAATTTTTGTAGGCGAGGAACTGTAAGCCGAACAGTATAAATACTTTTTGCCTCCCTAAACTCGTTCTTGTCTGCTAGCGTACTATGCTTACTGCCTGTTGAACCACTTAGATACTTTCACTTGGCGAATTAGAGTATTTGTGACAATATGTGACAGGTGGTACTGGGAAAACGTCCTAGGGCGAGCAGAGGAAGCTCCTTTCTCAGAAAACCCCTTTTTTTCCACAGTGAGCAGGAATAATCAAGAGAGTACTCCTTATGCTGTGATTAAGAACCCTCTACAGTCTTGAGTTTTGAGTATATCTGGGGTGTAAAACCATCCAAAATTAGGGTGGTATTTCCAAGTAAAGAAAGAGTAGGCTTAGTGAAATGCACGTTTCAAAACAATCTCATTATCTTCAACCAACAACGACATCCGCAAACTTGTGGGCTCTACTCTACGTGTGATTGTCATGGCTAAAGGTTAAAAGTCGACAAAAATCGGAGTTGTTAAAAGGTGATAAACAAAGGTCAAGGACGAAACGCAGCCCAAGGTAATGTTTTTATTGCAGAAAGTATTAAATACTTATTAATAACTCTAAGTCAACGTCACCACCTCGCCATAAGAATATCACTCTTCGAATCACTCGTCATTCATATCCAAATCGCCCTGTCCTTCTTTGCATTAAAATACAAAACAAGCCACCAGCACTAGCCACCCCATACACAACCATTACTGTCAAAACCAACATAGTTATCTACACCATCGTCATCGGGCTCTTGGGTGCACTGTACCTAGCTGGTAGTCCACTTCCAACAACCGCTGAGATGATTGGAATAAGTATCTGTTAACACTATGTGCTCTTTTAAATTTGATTTGTCTTAGGTATTATCTATACTAATTTTATTCTAAAGATATAGGCAACCTAGGGTTTGTAGATTCAAAAAATAGAGGGAATTGGTGGTTGTCCAAGCAAGATCTTGAAAAGAGAAGGAACAAAACGGGGACCGGCTGATTAGAATACATTCCAAGTTACCTATTAGGTGCTACAAGGTAAATGGGAGTATGTGGATCATAGGAAGAAGTGCATTCTATCTTGGCTATCGTGGGTACAGATGGCGAGGTCCTTTCCCCTTCTCTCACTCAGAGAGAGAAAAAACCCGAATGCGGCAAGTAACTCGATAATTAACAACCAAAGAGGCAAGGAGACATGGAACGAGTCATATTTTCTTTATTTCTAGACCACGTGCTAAACTGTAGATGGAGGACTTCCAGAGGACAAGCGAGACGGATGGACGCTAAAGCAATGCAAATTCCCCAGCAAATAGCAACCCACCATGATGACACTCCCTTCCTATCTTTTGACTCCCGGGGTGAAAAAAGAAGAGAAACAGAGAGAGCACAGAGCAAAAGTCCAGCGCAGAACCCAGCAAGCAGAAAATAAATAAACGAAAATCTCTCTATCGTACTCAAAGGTATCATCCATCCGTCCAACCCATCATTTCTCCACAACTCCTCCGCCCCAGCTTAAAGTTCAAGTTCAATGCCCAAGTCAATAGCCCCAATAATATCATCATCCATCAACGGTCTCCGAATACTAGGCAACCCATTCTTCTGCTTATTCTCCGCCTGCAGCCTCGCTAGATGCGGTAGCGCCGACGATGATTTCTTCGCCGCAAGCTTGGGCGTACCCTGCGAAGGCGTATTCGCACCACTAGCCTCGCTATCCGTCTTCTTCGCACCCTCGGAAACATCGTGCTTGAATTTGGCATTCGTTCGGACCCTCCGTGAGTGGTCCTCCACGATATCTTCACCGCGAGCTATAGCCGCTTCCGTCATCTTGACCTTCTTCCTCTCGGCGATCTGGGCCTGTCGAACCTTCTCGGCGTTTTCTCGTCGATGTTGTTTGTTTAGAACAGCAAGTCTTTCTTGCTGGGTTTGCTTGGTAGGTTTTAGAGGTGAGGGTTGCATTGAAGTGCTATAAGCGAGTTTTGGTCCATCTAAAGCGTCAAGTTCCTTTTGGAACTGCTCTTCTTTCTCGTAATTCTTTGATTGTTTTGCTTCCGCAATGAGTCCTTGGAGACGTTTGCGCTCGATAGGGACGTATTTGTTAACTAGAGCGCCGGACCTGGTCAGTTTTTCTTGGAGTTCTTCCTCAGTCCAGGAGCGATTGACAAGATTGTTGATATCGGTAATTTTTTGAGCGAGCTTCGGTTTTGTTGGAAGAGCTACACCTTCAACAATGCAGGTTTGCTTGTACCGGTTCCACTCAGCCTATATTGATGTTAGTTTTGATTCTCTTGCAAGCCGAGACTTCACAAACCTCAGTAAAAGGAGAATCGGAGCAGGCAATGAATGGCCAATTCCTCTCAGCCTTCCCATGAGCAGCTCGGATATATTGGGTGGTAAGGAAAGGCTTTCCATTAGCGGCTTCTGCAGCATATGGCTTGTCCTCAACGAAACCTGTGTCGCAGTTAGCATATATTACTACTGACCTCTCACAAAATCCAAACACATACCTTTGATAAGTCCCATTCGGTAGATATTTTGACGAGTCTCCTTGTCCATTCCAACACTGATTCGAGCAAAGCATCCAGTAATAGCCTCGTCAAATCCAGGATAGAAACATACCAGAGAAAATCTTGAACGACCAACTCTGACCCTCTCAAGATCTTGAAGACCCGCTGGCTCAGCGTTTTTGAAATCAGGTGAAATGCTTCGCTTCTTGGTTGCTGTCTTGCCAGTGTCCCATTCAACTTCATCATCTCTGTCACTTTCTTGGTCCGAGTGATCACCACGGGAGGTTCTTCGTGGTTCATCGTAATGCTTGTCTTCTTCTCGTCGACGTTGTCGCTCACTCTTTTCCGCTCGCTCGCGTCGGTATCTGTCAATTCCACTACTTGCTTCTCCAACCTTGCCGCCACCAATCTTCGTTCGTTGGCGTGAAGTCTTTCGATTATCGCCATCTAGATCTGCGGCACTAGCTTTTCGTTTTTTGTCTGCCTTTCGGGTTTCTGCTTCGCGACTCTTCAGCAGTTGTCGCAAAACTCTGTTCTGCTTGCTTTTTTCAACTTCTCCAGCACGTTCCGCTAGCAGTTCCTCACGCTTGATCTCAGGCATAGCCATAATCTCCGCCTTGTCGGCCGCATCCTTGAATTTGCCTTCGAGGGGGTAACCTTCGCCATCATCGTACATAGGAGAAGTATCGGAGTCGGAATCAGATTCGTCCATTGGTGCGGAGCGTAAAGAGTTGGGGGATGAGGCGCCTGATGAGCTATTGTATGTTGCGTGAGCCATTGTACTCTGGAGTAATAAAGTTTGAAAGAGGTCATGTAGCGACCAAGGGGAAACAAAAGGAAGGAAGTCCTTACGCTTCTCCTTCTTCTTCAGAGTCATCGCGTCGTTTAGGCTTTCGGCCTCCGGATTTCTTTGCGCTTGTTTTGCCTGACGTGCGGCGATCGGGTGATGCTGAATTCTCTCTGCTAATATTCTTTGGCGCCTCCGAGCCTTCATCTTCAGAAGCGTCACCCGCGAGAGCAAGGAGCTCGTCATCAATGTCGGAATCCGCCATTGTTTCTAAGTCGAGTTTTGAGTCTTTTTAGAATATGCGGTGGGATTTGTGAAGGTTAAATTCCTAGATTTGGTGCGCGGTTTGCTCAATATGGGTGCGATTTGAAGGGGGCTTGTTTGCTTGATTGTTCGTGTTTGCTTGAAATGCGCAGATCCGCTTTCTTTTGTTAGCGTGCGTTGATGCGGGTGAGATCTTAAATTAGATATAGCGTATGTGTTGCGATGAGAAAGGAACAGAAGCAGAAGATGGAGTTTATAAACTTGTTTAGGTTCGGATTCACCTGGCTGTACTTTAGTCCCCAGGAGGTGGGAGGCTAAAGCTAGTGGGCTGGCTAACTGAATAAGGCTAGCGTTATGCCAGTCTGGAATATCTTTCCTCCGACCCCTGTACAATAATAGCGTCATGAGCTGATTGAGCGTATCAGAAAAGTACTGACACAACCTCTGAAATTCTGTATACTATTCCCTAAAAACAATTCGAAATATTAGCGATGGCTCTTTCTCCTTTTAGAAGTTCTGGTAGGCTGGTAGCAACAACCCCCCTTTACGACTTCCTCGCTCCAAGTTTCACTCACCAAGTCCGTCTTAATCGCCCCATACACAACTTCTCAACCACCACCCGATCCCTCTCTTCCACAACCCACGAAAGCAATCCAATTCCCTCTCCCAAATCCCCAGAAAACTCTCAATCCGAAAATGCATCCAAAACCGCCTCCTCACCCAACCCCTCCAAACCCCTCACAGAAGCCCAAAAAGACTTCCTCACAAAAGCAGTAAGTAACCCCTCACCCCTCATCTCCTCTCAACCCCCCATAC
>LKTO01000874.1:0-15769 GCA_001399465.1 Hymenoscyphus scutula
AGGTATAAGAGTATTAAAGAAGTAGCTATACTTAAAGTAACTACTATAGTACTCTAGAAAGAGACTAATATAGAGGAACTAACCTAGCTACTTTTACCTTAAACTACTCTAGAAGTAGCTAGTCTAATAACTCTAAGTAATATTAGTCTACTAGTCTTACTAGTAATACTTTAAAGCTCTAGGCTCTCTAATCTATTAGATAATAATATCGACGATCAACTTCTACTTACTTCTAGCAACTCTAGTAACTATACTATTCGATGTAATAAGATCTACGCTAGAGTGAATTTAGAGAATATCATTCTAGAAGGCCGATCATATACTACACGTATAGTATTAGCTACTTAATATAGTCTATATAGTACTTATTATTCAGCCTTCTCTACTATAATAAGAACGAAACTAATAACTTGCCTATATCGAGATTAGATGCTACTACCTCTAAAGACGTATAGAGAAATACTTAGCTACCTCTTTAAGAAAAACTAGTAAAAAGTATATAACTAGGAGATTAATACTCTGAAATTAAAAGACACTTTTAAGCTTAGTCTAAAGCTTGAAAATAATAACTCTCTTCTACTAATATAGGTCTAGTTATATAAATTTAACGAAAATAGATATATTCTTAAGTTTAAAGCTTATATTTATACTAGAGGAGACCTATAATAGATAGACTAGAAGACCTACGCTACTACTTTAGCTATATAAACTTTTTAGGCTATAACAGCTATTATTATAGCCTACGACTTAGAAACTTGATTATACGACGTAATTAATATCTATATAAACGCTAAATTAGACTCTCTAATCTATTATAAATGTTCTAAGAGATATAAGTAGAGTAGATAGGAATAGAAGCTAATTATAGCGTTATATAGCCTTAAAGAATTAGTACGCCTTTAGTATAACGACATTATTAAAACTCTCGCTTAATTTAACCTATAGCTTATTCCTAGAGTCTATTACCTCTTCTTAAATAGCTAGCTTACTCTTATACTATATATAGACGATATTATTATTACCTACTCTAAAGAGAATTAGTTAAAAGTTAACGAGTTTAAGAAATAGCTACTTTCTAGATACTAAATACAACAACTTAGTAAAGCTATATACTTCCTAGATATACGAATCATCCGGGACAGGCTTAGAAGGAAGCTCTAGCTGATTTAGAACGACTATATTTAAAGTCTCGTAAGCCGGTTTAATATTATTATTACTCGAGTACTATAAACACTACTCTCTATAATAAAGCTAGTACTCTAGGAGGGTATAGCTTCTTCTTCTTAAATTACTAGCTATTAATAAAAGGTTAGAAGTGTAAACTATACTTCTTACTATATAAGACCGGATATCTATAGAGCTGTTTTAAGACTCTTAGAGTATCTAACTAATCCGTCGCCTTAACATCTCTATACTGTCGACCACCTACTATACTATTTAGTAGGAATATACTATTTAGTAATTGAATTTAATAGTAACTTCTAAGGTATAGATTCTTTTCTCTTCTAGAGCGACGCTGCCTTTACTAACGATACTAACACTTATAAAAGCTCTATTAGATACTACTTTCAACTATATAGAGGTCTAATATACTATAAATCAACTAAACAACGAGATATAACTACTTTAAGTATAGAATTAGAGTTTAGAGCTTTAATTACTACTATAAAGGAGTTCTTATAGTAGACACGCCTATTTAACTATATTAAATTATATATTTAGAATAATCTAAACATCTACTATAATAATTAATAGACTATTCGCCTCTTATAAAGAGACACGCTAAAGCTTAATACTAAACTTAAGTATATTAATATTATCTAGAGCTAGCTTAGATAAGAAGTTTAAGAAAAACGCGTTAATATTAACTAGGTTTCTACTACTAGTATAGTAGCTGATAGCTTTATAAAGGAATTACTATCTTAAAAACACACTCTATTTATATAATAACTACGTCTTATAGATATTAGCTATTTAATACTTGAATCAGGTGACAGCCTTTAATAAGACGCTATCTTCTAGAGAAGTGTATTATACTAGGTCTACTTTCTCTTTTAATCTACTTCCTTATTTAATCTACTTATAGTTCTACTACCTAAATGCTTTATGTCTGCCTAAACCTTATACTCTTTATATAAACACCTTAGATAGCTACCTTTTATAATCTAATCAATTCTCTATAACCTTTAGTACTTAATACTCCTCTAACCTAATAGATAGATATAACGATTCTTAAACTAACTAACTAAGGTAACTAAGTATCGCTAGAGTTAGTTACTTATAAAGAGGTTTAATCGTAGACTAGATGTTTACTTAGAGGTAAACTTATTACTTAACTATAAAGCTATTAAGATAGTAATAATAATATAATATTAAGTTAAGTATAAAGCTTCTATCTAATAATAGATATACTAGTCTTATATAGAACCTTTCTACTTACGTTAATTAGTATAATTATACTAATCATACTAATCTTACTTAGTGTTACTCAGTTGATCATTACTAATCAATGACAGTCACGTGATTTATCTCAGATGAAATCCCTAGATCACTTAGCTAGTCTAAACGATCCTCTAATACTATAAGAGTATATAATAGTACTTAACCTGTTAGGACGCCGCCTAGTCTTCACTTGTCACGTGTGCACGTGATTCGTGACAATAGAGTGATTATAAATCTTAGGAAGACTCTTAAGAAGATAATTAAGTCTAAGAGAGATAATAATTTCTAGAGATAGAGCTTTAATTTCTACTACTTTTTATACGAAAACACTTATTTTTATATTATATATAAGTAATAGTAGTGAAAAGAGAGAGGTGTATTATAAGCGAAAAATAAGCTAAAAATTAGCTAAGAGCGTTTACTAGATACTTATCTAAGTATATATATATAATATAAAAATAAGTATTTTTCTATAAAATAAAGTAGAAATTAAAGCTAACTATAGAAGTTATTATCCTCCTTATTCTTAATAACCTTCTCTTAGATTTATAATTACTTTATCTATCTCTCTTACTGGCACGGGACTCGGATGGGTCGGCTGCATCGGCCCGCACCATCCCCGCCCAGTCCGAGTCACGTGCGATGTGAATCCAGTTAACTATTTTCACACAGCTTTTCACACAGCCATCACTCTAGATAAAAACAGTGTTATCGCTAAAATATCCCTGGCAAATTCTTTTCAAAAAGAAAATTGAAATTGAAAGAATGTAATGTATTTATTGTATTGTATCAACCAGTCAAATCAGAATCCCCTAAAAAAAGAAAACCCTTTCATCATCTCATCTTATCGTCTTTCATAAAATGAGCTTAGGCCAAAGTGGGCAGGCATATCAAGCAAGCTGGCTTGAACCGGAAGCAAAAACCACCAAACTTTCAAGAAGCCAAAAGCAGCCAAGAAGAGAAGCTGGGAATCTCTACTTGAAGTTCTCAGGGTGCAAAATACCAGCCAAGTTCCCCTCAGAAACACGCTTCAGTGTCAACGCCGCAATAAGAGCAGCTCCAACACCAGATCCATCCTCAGCAGCCAAAACCTCAATAGGGTCCTCCTCCTTGGGGTTCTTCTTTTCAGGCCAGTCGAGAATCTCACGAAGGGCTTGGGCACCACGAGCCTTGAAGTGGGGGTACTTGTTGAAAACGGATCCATCGGCTCCAACGTGGCAAGTCTTGTAATCCTTCTTCTTAGCAATTGCGGCGACACCACAGGCAGAGAGTCGAGCGGCCCGGGTACCGATCAACTCTGCGAGACGACGGATGAGTTCGAGTTCTGATCGGTTGGCGGAGATAAGCAGTTTTGTGGAAAAGAGGTCGGAGGTCTCTGACAAGTTCTCAAATGGATCCCTGAAAATTTTGTCAGCAGGCAATTGGCCATAGGGAAATAAAGACCTACTCCTCAACCAAAGAAAGGAACGACGAATCCAAAGTATATGCCTTGCGAAGTTTGTCGATGTTTTGACCCTCAAAGATGTGAATCTCCTTGTTATCGTGAAGATCAACCAGGACAAGACGGAAAATCTCTCCAAGGTAAAGACCAGCAATCATCTTCTCGAAAGCCTGTTGCCCTGGACGTGGGGAGTCCTTATCCACAATGATATCGTATGGTGTTCTTGGTAACACCTTGTGCTCATTGTCGAATGCGCCCCACTCACAGTTGATTGCCATTGGGGTGTCAGGTGGGAGGTTCAAGTGAGCAATCTTTGGAATTGATCCACAATTCTCCATGTAGGCTGCGTTACAACCGGTACCAAAAATACAACCAATCTTCATTTTGGTGTCAGTGTATGCGGAGGCGATCAAGGTACCGGTAGTGTCGTTAATGAGAGCGGTAAGCTTGATAGGAACACCCTGAAGGAACATTAGAAGTTGATCTTTCAAGATTACAGACGTGACTTACTCTCTTCGCGATTGCAGCCTCAAACATAGGAACGACGTTCTCACCCTCAACGCCTGCAATATCGAAACCCTTAGTCCAACGTTGAAGAACACCATGGTCTATGTAGTCTTGAGTAGCTGGGTAAGAAAAGGTAAATCCAAGATTTAGCTTTTCCAGGTCTTCCCCTTGGTGGTGGGACTCTACAAATTGCTGAAGACAGTCTGCAATGTACTCCCAAAGCTCATCTGCGTCACCGGTCTTGAGTTCCTCTGGCATACGATATTTTGATTGGATGATGTCGAATTCAGACTTTTGATCTGTCAAGATAATTTCGCAAACTCTTAGGTTGGTTCCGCCCATATCAAGAGCCAAAAATGTCCCAGTCTCATCTCCAGTTGGGAAGGCCATACACCAGGTTGGGTTCATAGGCTACCTTTCATTAGCCTCGCCTACACTGCAAGCGGCCGAGTAAGCCAACTTACAATGCTACCACCCTCGACGCTCAAACCTATTTTTTGGTCAGAAATTTGCGAATTCGAGAGATTTTGAGTCATGACTTACCCTTTTCAAGTTCAGTTATGAAGTGATCAGTGATGGCCTTCAGTTTTGTCTTGTCGACAGTGAACATATCCTCAAGTCTCTTGATCTCGGCGACCAAGTCCTTGGGTACGTCGGCCATCGATCCTGTAGTTGAGTTTCAATCAGCATATTTTCTTAGCAGATCAATAATAATGAAGCAACAGGTATGATAAGAAAGTGACGACGAAAGACCCCCATGCCCACGTGATGAAATGACAAGATTGCTTTCTTTTTTTTCGGGTTGAACGAGTCAAAAGAGTGTATAACACCCCACGACAACATTGCTAAAGAAAACTTTACTATGGAGAGGGGAAAGCCTGCAAACAGCATTTTGACTCTTGGACAACAGACGCAGGAATAGTATGGGTCGGTCCACAACTGTCTGATCTTTAACAGAGGGTGGAGCTGTGACGACATGGCAAATTATGGAATATATGACCTGTCTTTGTGTTTGGGATGATCTTAGAATGACCAAACGAGCGACTGTTCAGAAAAGAGCTCGCTGACAATCTTGTGGTTGAGGAGTGAGAGAAATTGGGTGGTAGTGGTGGTGATATGACGGGAACAGCGGGGTAAAAAGTGTGAAGGTGAAGAGTAAGAAATAGAAGTGACGCAAGGAAACAATGGCAAAGAAATCGGGGGATGAGGAACAGAAAGCTCCGATACTCCGAATGCCCTCATTCTTCACTTCGACAGCGGCACTGTTGAGAGAGGAGAGAAACCGTGATACGTACCCTTACGGGAAGGAGGCTTTCTTGGACCAAGCCCCACCATGATGTCGCTTTTGAGGAATTGAAGAGTTTTGAGGGGAAGTGAAGAAGATGGTAGAGCAAAGACTCTTGCAGAGTTTAAAAATCAGCAAATTTGAGTAGGAGAGAGGAAGTGAAGAAGGCGGTTGGTGAGAGGAGAGTGCGGTGTTGGCTTGAGGGAAAAAGTTGATTCTGATAGCGCAGCCAGCTCGGGAAACATAAACCGTGGGGTGATGCTGTTAGTCAGCTACCCCTGTCGCACCGCCACATCTCACCAGCCACACGGGTTTGAGAGGACACCTGGAACCTGGAAGCAGACGTAAGCTTTTGGAGCTTGCTTCGACTTGATCCAAAGACAATTCTTGTACTTGTACAATTCCAACAACACCACGTCCACCGGCCTAGGACTCTCAATCAAGGCCCAATATTTCCTTCGGCTGGACGTCTGCCTTGTGAAAATCTTGCACCCTCCAAGATGTGGCCACTTGCGATTGCAACCACCATTCTTTCCTTGACATCCTCAGCCTTCTGCGCCGACGAGAGCAACTTGACGAAACCACTTACTTCGAAAATCATTCTCCCTTCGACGTTCAAGCCCGCACAAAACTTCAAAAATGCCAACCTGGTGCACATTATAAACCTCGAGAAGAGTTACCCACGAGAGTCAATAAATGTGTTGATTGAGAATGTCGCCAAAACACCCCAGGATGAGTACTTCATCCCGTTTACAACGCAGCAGATGGCAACAATTGGAAGTTTGGAGGTGAAGGATAGGAAAGACACCGAAGCTGGCCTCTTCCAGGTGGATGCCGTCGAGTTTGACAGCGAGAGGTACGTGTCTATCAGAACACCCCATAACACCGCATGTAAACTAATTATCCGCCAGTGACACCCAATTCTACCGCGTCCGTCTGCCAACACCCCTGGCACCCAAAGCACAGCAAACTTTAGGAATCACCTTCTCTTACCTTTCTGCCTTACACCCACTGCCAGCTGCTATTGCACAACAAGACAAGCAATACTTGGTTTACACATTTTCCGCATATTGCCAATCTGCATATGTCACATTGAAACAGAAGACGGAGGTCAAGTTCCCAACTGCCAACATTCCGGAACATACAATCGTCGGGGACTCGCCACAGAAGGCCGGAACCAAGTACACTTATGGCTCATACGGAGAGTTGCCAGCGGGCGCAATTGAGCCAGTCAGCGTTCGATACGAATTCACGAACCCTTTAATCCATGTGTCTCTTTTGGAGAGGGATGTTGAAGTGAGCCACTGGGGTGGAAATATCGCTTTCGAGGAGCGATATACCCTGACGAACCGAGCTGCGAACCTTTCCAAGCCATTCTCCCGGGTGGAATGGGCTTCCCAGGCATACTACAACCCTGCTACATCTGCCATCAGATCGTTGAACTTTCCATTGAAGGTTGGAAGCTTGGATCCATATTTTACAGATGTTATCGGAAACGTTTCTACCTCGAGATTCCGAAGCAACAAGAGAGAAGCCAACCTCGATTGCAAGCCTAGATACCCCGTTTTTGGAGGATGGGATTATCCTTTCCGTGTCGGATGGAGCGCGGACCTGAAAAAATACTTGCGTGTATTAAACAGTGGAAGTGGTTACGTTCTTAATGTTCCTTTCCTTGAAGGCCCTAAGCAAAAAGAGGGAATGGAGTATGAGCACGTTGAGTTACGAGTTATCCTCCCAGAAGGAGCAGAGTATGTTTTCCCCATCTACCATTTATTGACTTTATGCTAACAACTGCATAGGAACGTGCAATACCATACCACCGTCCCCCTCGTCAGCACATCTACCCAACTCCACCGAACATTCATGGACACAACCGGTCGTACCGCCCTCACCCTTACCGCAATCAACATCGTAGACGATCTACGAGATCGTGAATTGATCATCACATATGATTATCCTTTCCTCGCCGGTTTCCGGAAACCAATTGTCATTTTCTTGAGCACATTGAGCTTGTTTGTTGCAGCTTGGGGAATTGGATCTCTGGATGTTTCGATCAAGGGAAAGAAAAGGTCATAGAAATGGGAGATACAGGTTTTGGCCCATTTTTCTTTTTAAGCTGTACATGTATAACACAGGCAGTACCCAGGAATGTAGAATATCAAAAGTTGGATTTTTTTCTCTGTGATTACCCTAGTGGGGTTCAAGTTGTGTGTTCTCAATGGTTTATGACCCCACATTCAAGGATGCGATGACTGAGAAATCTGCTTCTCGGTTGTCTGATCTGGTGTCGCTTTCTTTTTCTTTTATGTAAACACTTGAGACGATACCCGGACTTCCACGTCAAATTCCTCCAAGCTTCAGAACCCCTACAGTCAGCATGCAGCAGATACCACAACCAACCCTGACAAGTTCTGTTGTTGGTGTTGGTACTTGGTATTTGGTATTGGATTTACGAACGAATGGTGTCAAGTAACTCGATACCGGGTAGGCAGTGGATTTACCCAGTATTGAGCATGTTAGTTTTACGTTGGACGGTGAACAGAGGTTACAAAATAGACACTCAGCTTTTTTATTCCACTCTCTGATCCAAATCTTAATTCCATTCCAATTCCAACTTCAATCTCGCTCTGCTCGATCATGGCCACCGCCCCACCACCACCTCAGGTAGGAACATATCAAGCGTCCGATCTCGCAGAACTCCAGGGAGACGTCAGCGAGACGGCGATAAAATATAGTCTCTCCCTCATCCCATCCCTCACATCCGAATCTGAGCATGTCATCCATGATAACGCATGTGGATCCGGTCCTGTCTCAGAGACCATCATCAACCTCTTAACTTCCCAAACGCCCGCAACTAAAACCAAAACAACCATCCACGCCACAGACATCAACCCACAATTCGTCTCGGCATGCGCTAAACTCGCGGAAGACAAAAAATCGAGAGAGGTGGTAAACTTTGAGACGGGCGTTATGTCCGCTCAAGATCTCAAATTTGATAATGATACTTTCACGCATTCCTTCACCTCCTTCGCCTTCCACTGTCTAGGCGACCACGAGAAAGCAGCGAAAGAAGTCTATCGCACCCTTAAACCAGGTGGGCTAGCCGTGATATCTATTTGGACATTTATGCCACACGTTGAAGCTCTACAACACGCGCACTTCCGTACCCGCGGTACAGAGGGGCCGATGCCGACGCTATTACCGCTTGAGGGGTATGGGAAGGGGGATTTGGAGAACACCCTTGCGAAGGGGGGGTTTGGGGATTTTAGGTTGGTGGAGAAGGAGTGCTTTTTAAGGGTTCGGGAGGTGAGGTCTTGGGCGGTTTTGGCGTGGAGGTATCTTGGGGGGTTGAGTACGGGGTGGTATGCTGACGATGAGGGGAGGTGGGAGGAGGTTATTGGGGATATTGTTGAGCAGCTTGAGGGTGGGGAGGGGATTACGAGGAATGAGGAAGGGGAGACTGTTTTGAAGATGAGGGCTTGTGTTGCGGTTGCTAGGAAGTAGGGGCTTTCTGTGTGTTTGGTGTTTGTTGTGTTTGAATTTGGGGTTGTTGCTTATGGCCATTTTCTTTTTTGTTTTTGTTTTTGCTTGCTTTGATTTTTACGAGTTTGGATTTATCTTGGGTTCTGTACTTGCTACACGTAGTAGAGTGTCAAGTACATATTCCGATAGGTTTTATAGATCTGTGCTACAAAACCTCACCCTACTGCGGCATCCTGAATGCACCAAAGTCTAAAAACGACTAAATCTCAAATCGCAAATTGCGCATTTTCGTAGAGGTAAAAGATTAAGATTTTCTAAGTTAAATTGCCTCTCTCTATATGTAAAGATTATGTACTAAGATTAGTAAACCACACTATTATATTATAAGGTAGAGTAAGAGGAAGAAAGGAGAGAGAGAGGGGAGGTGGGGCAAAAAGGGGAAGTAAACACGTCGGAGGAATGTTCCTCCTAGCGTAGGTAAGCTGAATTTAGGAAGTAAACACTCTCTCTCTTTTTCCCTTCTCTCTCTATCTTATATTGTCTCCTTTTCTTATAAATATAAAGTATCTACTACTTATTATCTAGAAAGAAGAAGAAAAAAAGAGAGTAGTTAGAGATATAGACGCGTTATAATGTAAGCTTTTATTCTCTTTAGAAAAGAGCTATAAATTAATAGTAATTAATACTTCTACTCTCTAAATAAAGCTTAAATACCTTAAATACTCTCTATTCTAGTTTAAGAGATATCTCTATTAGTATAACTATTAAATAAAGGTAAAACTATTAGTATTTTAATTTTCTTTATTTATTACTTTTTATACTTAGTAATTAATATAAATGTCTCTTAATTAATTTTATATATCTAAAGTATCTCTTAAACTTATATTTTATACTTAGAATATCTCTTAAAACTAGCTAAAATTACTAATAAACTAGTTAATATTTATAATTTTTTCTATATATTTATATCTAATTTTAAGTAAATTAGTATTAGATCTAATATTTATTCTTTCTATTCTCTCTATTTAGACTACTACTAACGAAGTATAATTATAATAATATAGTAGTACTAGTAGTAGAGATAGAGAAGTATTATAAATTATATATTAGTAGATAATAAGTAAAAGACTAGGCGACGTTCTAATAGATTAAAGACTATTATATACTCTTATAGTATAAAAGAGTTACTTAGGTTAACTAAGCGACCTAGAGATTTCTTCTTATTAAAATTATATAACTCTACTCGCTCGACCTAGCGACTAGTCTACTAGTCTAGTAGCGATAAGGCGACTAGTCTAGTAAGCTAGTAATATAGAATAAAGGTTCTATATAAGACTAGTATATCTACTATTAGATAGAAGCTTTATACTTAACTTAGTTTACTTAGTTATTAATATCTTTTAGCTTTAACTACTTTATATAAGTAATAAGTATAACGACACGTATACAAGGCCTATAGTATAGGTTGTGGAATCGTAGAAACTATTAAATATAAGGATTCTAAGCTGAGGAGAAAAGAGAAGAAGAGACGGAAGCCTAGGAGCTAGAGGCTCTTAAATATATAAGGTGTGTCTAGCGTATACTAAAGTAAGAGATCTACTAAAGTAAGGGATCTTGCTAAAGTAAGGGATCTTCTAAAGTAAGGGATCTTGCTAAAGCAAGGGATCTGCTAAAGTAAGGCACCTGTGACGATTCTCAAACTAACTAACTAAGGTACTGAGTATCGCTGGGGTTTGTTCTTGCAAAGAGGCACAATTAAGGTCTGGGTGTTTACTCGGAGGTAAACTTGTCACTTAACTACAAAGCTGTCAAGGTAGTGATAACAATGTAATATTGAGTTGAGCACGAAGCTCCTATCTAATGGCAGACGTGCCAGTCTTATATAGAACCTTCCTGCTCGTGATGCTAGCTTGCTAGCCCAGTCGCCCTGTCGCTGCTAGACTGGTAGACCGGTCGCGCCGTCTAGCAATCCCTGTTCATGTCACGTGTCTTATAACTAATGAAATCCTTGGATCGCTTAGCTATCCTAACCGATCCCATCAAATACTATAAGAGTATGTGATAGTGCTTAACCTGTCAGGACGCCGCCTGGTCTTCACTTATCACGTGTGCACGTGATTCGTGACAGCACCTCTGATTAGCCGAGTTCCTCCCAGGGTCTTGTCTCAGTAGAGTAGCGGTTAGAACCGTTACATTACCCTCTCCTTTAAAAAGAAGCTTGCTCTCAAGCTTATAGAAGCCTCTATACTATCCTTTAAGTCTTTATACAAATCCTCTCTATCCTTATAAGCTCTAATCTATTCACCTAAGCGACGCGAGAGACCTAGTTATATAGAGTGTACTATATAGAAGTTCCTTAGCTTATATAGCGAATATTTAAAGTTACAAGTAGGATACTATTCTAGGTCCTCGTTATAGCCTACCTACTTTACTCTATAGTATAGTCTACTCCTTACTTTCTTTACTATAATCACTTCCTCTACTTCCTACTCCTTATCGTCTATAACCTATATTAGCGAGAGTGGTTTGTTTATTTACTCTAGTAGAGGGTTGTCTAAGGCTTTCTATAGACGGTCTAGAGAGAATACAAGGTGTATTTTTATAGACGCTAGCAACTTAACTTTGTAGAAGTGTCTAACCTTTTAAATCACTTTATATAGGCCTGCTATTTAATAGTCTAATTTATAGCTAGAGCGCTCTATCTTCTAATTCTTTATAGATACCTAGACCTTATCTTCTACTTTAAAGTCTACTTCGCGTTAGTAAGGGTTAATATCTCTTTACTTCTTATTCTACGCTTTCTTTATAATCGTATAAGCTATCTTCTACGCTTCTTAGAGCTTTTTAACTACCTGCTATACCTCTTCTTAGTTTAGCTTTTCTTTTAGCGTAGTAGAGTTTAGTATATTCTAGTTAAAAGAGATATAAGGAGAGTAGGCGTTTAGAAGCTCGAAAGGCGATATTCTAATACTCTTATAAGACAGCGTTAGCTAGGCGTAGTCTATAATAGGTAGTAGTTTAGACTAGTTATCCTAGTAGTAATTAATAAAGAGGCGTAGGCGCTAGTCTAAATACTAGTTTATAATTTCTATTTATCTATCTATTTATAGATAGAAAGTAGTAGAAAGCTTAATCTAGATATCTAGTATCTAATAGAACTCTATCTAGAAGTTAGAGATAAATTAAGGTTCTCTATCTAATATAATTATCTATAGCGCTCTATAGTATTAGTAAACGTATAATATATAAAACTAGGCTATATCCTTAGCTATTATTATCTTATAGTAAGAAATAGAGATACTTTACTTACTTAAACAGTTAATTACTATATATACTATATTATAACTAAACTTATCTTTTAGAAAGAACTTAAAGTCTATTATAAGATATTACTATAGGCGGTCTAGAACTAGTAGTAGGTGTAGGAATCTAGAGGTACAGTCCCTTAGAACGTGTACTCTCTTATAAGCGTAGTAGTTACGGATATACTAGGCTACATCCTAAGGAAGTCCTTTCTAATAGTACTTCTAGCTAAGGATTCTTATTATCTTTACTTTACTAGAATGCGCGAAGGAGATCTGATCGTGAGCTTCTCGAATTAGATCAGCTACTAGAGTTTCTTACGTAAGAACTACTAATTGTTCTTAGTAGAGAAGTAGTCTATTATCTAACTGAAAGTCCTCTAGCTACTCCTTTACTTACTTCCGGAGAGCGGCTAGAGAGTCTACTATACGATTAGCTATTAAAATACGCTCTATTAATTAGCTTAGCTCGTGTATTATCTTATCTAGAGGGTTGAGGTCTAGGCTATTGTTTTCTAGGATTACTAGGTCTAATTGTTCTAGCTAAAGTAGTGCCTTTATTCGAATGAATACCTTAAGCTCGTTCTATAGGCTAACGTCTTATTTTCTTCGCGTGAAAGTATTAGGTTAAGTGTTATTCTTGCCTGTCTAGTATATAATTATAAAGGAGTATTAAGAGAGTAATTCAGCCTAACGAGCCTAGCGGCTAGTAAGCTGTTTAGTTGTTATAAAATACTTAAGTACTTTATAATCGGTGTATACTTTAAACTAAGAGGGCGCGCTTTAGAGTTCAGGGCGCTAATGGCTAAAAGAGCGTACGATGGCTAGCATCTCTTTATCGTAGATCTCGTAGTTACATTCCACGGGGGCTATAGTCTTTGAAAAGTAACCTACAGGATACTATTCGTTATTAGGGTATAATTAAGAGAGTATACTAGTAACAACTCCATCAGAAGCGTCTGTTTCAAGCTTGTATTCCAAGGCAGGGTCATAATGTCGGAGGAGCGAAGAGGAGACGAGGCGCTGCTTTAGTTCCTTAAAAGCTTGCTAGCAAGGCTCATCGAAAATAAAGAGAGTTAAGGCTTTTATCAATCGTATAAGTAGCTTAGCAATGATCCTATAGTCGCGGATAAAGCGCTAGTAGAAGTTGTAAAAGCTAAGGAAAGACTAGACTCCTTTAACTATACTAGGCTCCTTCTACTTATATATTATAGAGACTTTGTCCGGGTCTATGTCACGAATCACGTGCACACGTGACTAGTAAAGACCAGGCGGCGCTCTGACAGGTTGAGCACTATTATATACTCTTATAGCATTAGACAGGTCGCTTAGGTTAGCTAAGCGATCTAAGGATTTCACATAGTTGTAATCACGTGATAGATCTCTAAGGATCCTCTAGAGATCTAAAGAGGTCCTAGGATCTAGAATAGATCTATAAGCAGGAAGGTTCTATATAAGACTAGCACGTCTACTATTAGATAGAAGCTTTATACTTAACTTAATATTATATTATTATTACTACCTTAATAGCTTTATAGTTAAGTAACGAGTTTACCTCTAAGTAAACACCTAGTCTATAATTAAACCTCTTTATAAGAACAAACTCTAGTAATACTTAGTTACCTTAGTTAGTTAGTTTAAGAATCGTTACACTTTAAGCACCTAAGCTTAGAAGTTCGAATCGTAATACCTCTAAAGGCCGCTCTCATCTCTAGCTCTAGTACTAGTACCGTTAACGTACTAATCTAGAGCACGCTCGCTACGTCCTAGGAAACAACTACGCTAGACAACGACAATAACAAGAGTATGCCAGACACACTAGAGCTATACAGGGTCGAAGCCCTAGAAACTATACGAGTTAAGCTATCTAACACTTACTATAGTAAACGACAAGAATTAGAGTTGTTCCTAATATAAATAGAAATCTACTTTAACTTTAACAAAGATAAGTTTAATAGTAACAGTATAGCGTCGCCTATCTTTACTATCTCCTACCTTTAAGAGACTACCCTTAAATAGACACAACTATATCTAGAGGACTTTTTCGTATATAAAGCCTTAGTAGAAAGTATAGCTAATATATAATTAATGTTTAGATCTTAGAACAGATTTAAAGTCGCTATATACTAAATGTTTAGTAACATTAATACTATTAAAACAGTAATATAGAAGTTACTTAACCTACGCTAAACTAGATTAGTAATCAATTATATAAATGAATTTTAACATTATAGAAACAGAACAGAGTAGGATTCCCTCGCTCTTATAGAACTCTTCTATAGAGGACTTAACGTTAAGCTATATAAAGAGATAGTATAACAAAATCTTAATTATAAAGACATCGCTACTATAATCGAAGGAGTAATCTACTTAGACAACTGTCTATAGGAATTCAAGAAAACTAATCACTACCTAGAATTTAAGAAGTAAAATAAATAGAACCGACTAGACCGCTAGAACGACTAATAAGTAAACACTACCTAGAAGAAGACTTCTAGAAAGTAGGAGCTCTCCTAGAAAGAACGAAACCGACGTTATAAGTAGTACCTATACTTTTTATATAGCCTGCCCGGCTATAGAGTAAGTAACTGTCGTAAGAAGGCTGATTCTTTAGGAAAGCATTAAGCATTTACTATAACCTAGAAGGAAATAGTATTACTTAAGAGATTTAACCTATCTAATAAAGAGCTAGAAGCTCGCGGGTATAGAACGTAAGTAGAGGATAAGAAGAACTCTATCCTTAAACAATACTACGAGAGACGTTCTAAATCAGAGTATAATCTGCCTCTATAACATAAAGTAGAGATAGTAGATTTATTATTAGACTTATCGTTAGAATTATTAGACACGTCTAGTTAAGAGAATAACTAGGATAACAACCCTTAAGTAGAAGAAACATAGGCATTTATAGAATGTTTTAAATATAGTAACTAATAGATAGACCTTAATAGAAACAGGTTAGACTTTTAGGCCCCTTATATAACTAGAGGACAGGCTCTAGAAGCGCTAGAACGATTTTAAGTTTAGGAAAACCTTCTAATAAGTATTATCTTTAGGAATCTCGAAAGTAACCTAGATACTATAGAAGGAAAACTAAATATATAAGCTATTAAGGATATCTTTAAGTCTACTCTTAAGTTATAGAGAGAAAGAGATTAACCTTTTACCTAACTATAAGTAGAAGAATACTAGGCTCTAGAAGTTATATTAGAAGATATAATTATATAGTAGTATTACTATCTAAAACCTATATTAGACTAGGAATTAGAGAAGTAGTTTACTAGTAATAAACCTAACTATAGCTAAGCT
>LKTO01000875.1:0-15766 GCA_001399465.1 Hymenoscyphus scutula
AATCGTTAGTTATAACTAGTAAGTATTCTAAAATTTTAAAATTACTTATTTATATAGTAATAAAGTAAATTTTTTAATTTTATTAATTTTAATTAAGAATTATAGATTTTTACTAGAGTTATATAGATGTTTTTTATATATATTTTTAGTAATTAACTTACTAATAAACTATATTAAATATCTTTTAATTAAATTTTTATATCTAAAGTATCTCTTTAATTTATATTTTATATCTAGAATATTTTCTAAAACTAAATAAGAGATATTTTAGTTAAAATTAATAATAAAATAAGAATTACTTTAGTTAAAATTACTAATAAACTAGTTAATATTTACTATTTTTTCTATATATTTATATCTAATCTTAATTAAATTAAAATTTCTCTCTATTTAATAATCTCTACTACTATTAATAAAGTCTTAATTATAGTAATAGAAAAGATAAGTAGATTATAGATTATATATAATAATAATATAATAGTACTAGCGATAGAGATAGAGAAGATAGTAATTTAAAAGGTAAATATACTAGATAATACTAAGCTAAAAAGTAATAGTACTATTTAACTTCTAGATAGAACTATAGAGATTAAAAGTAGAAATAAAGATAGAATTAAAAGTAGAATTAAGTCTTAAATCGACGATTTAAGTACTTAAAATAAGAGCTATAAGTAGTAGAACTAAGTAATAAAAGAGAGAAACTAATTATATAAACTATAGTAGTTCTACTAAAACTAAGTTAAATATACTAATTAAATAATAACTCTTACTAGAAGTTCTTATAATCGTCTTCTCTAAAAGAGACTCTAGTAGCTCTTTAAGTAGATATTAGTACGCTTTTTAGTAATATATTCTTAGTATTTTTAAAGTATAAGTCTAGTATATTTCTAGTATTATTAAGTTAATTCTACTTAGAAAAGATAATATTAGATAACTAACTATTTAGATAATCTCGAAATTAGATAGTAAGTCTAGATAATAAGAATCTATTAAGTCTAACTTAAATAGATATAGTTTCTCTCTTTTTTCTCTCTAGAATTCTTTAACTCTATAATTTATTATATACTATTTAGTTTTTAAAACTATATAGTTCTAGTACTAGAAACTAAACTAACTAGTAGTTTACTAAATTTTTTAAAAACTATATAAAAAAACTAAAAACTAACTAAGTAGCTACTTAGTTTAGTTAGTTTTCTAAGAACTAAATTTTTTTACTATACTACTTATAGAGATGTTAGAAAGTTCTTTATTTTATAATTATATAATTAAACTTCTTAAATATAAGTAGAAATAATAAGAGTAGTCTAAATCTAAAGTCTATTACTAAGTAAAGTAATAATTACTTCTAAATCTAACTAGTATTAATAGAGTATCTTACTACCTCTCTTAAGTTTTTCGATTATTAATCTAGTAAAACGTAAGTTTAAGAATTTAAGAGAAGAATAAAATAATCAGGTTATAAATTACTTAGCTATCTACTAAACGAAGTTAATACTAAGTTAGATTTATATATTTATAGGTTCGACATTAGTATAATTCTAATTTCTCGCTCGAAGTCTAATAGTAATTAGCTTAAGGCTATAAGAGCTATCTCTTCGGTTTTAGGTACGGTTCTATATTCATCTAATATTAGTAGCGCCGAGACAGAAATTCTCTCCCGGGATAATAAAGCCTTATTTTAACAACGTTATAGTTATAGAACTTCGGAACGAGAAGACGGAATTCACCGCTTTAACATAGCAATCTCATCTGAAGACACAAATGAAGTGAATTCCGGGATGTCCCCAGCTCAGTTCGGATGTTTAAGAATCCTTGGCAACACACAAAAGTTGGGGTAACCTTAGCGAGGGACGACAACGAGGGGAAAAAAGCATATAAATGAGTTCCTATGGAGTCCGGAAGCACCGGTATCATGTAAACTTACCTGAACTTTATGTTAGTATAGTAACTTCTATGGCTCCTTGGCACAATATAGATTAGGTTTCAATCTCGCTTACCACCTAACCCCTCTTTTGCAACTTAAGGTACACAAGATATAAGAACCTGAATACCACCCGTAACCATCGTTTCCTCAATTCGCCTTATCAAACATATTCCATCCAGATCTCACAAGAACACTATGAAATACCAAACCATCATTCTCGCGGCTCTTGCTGCCTCTCCAGCCCTCTCGGCACCATCCCCAGCCCCCATGGTTGAAAAACGAGCCAAGCTGTTTGAAGATATAATTGAGGTTGCGGAAGATGTTCTAGCAAAGGATGGTGGTAGCCTCTTCAACGACGCGAGTGTTCCCAATATTCTTCCTACCGAGCTCTCCAAGCGACAAGAAGTCGACCCGGATCGCAATGTCACTACTCCCGAATTCATCTTCGTCGTTCAATGCGTCGACGCTGGTTTCAGAGGCGACTGTCTTGTATTTGGCGCGGCACCCGGGGATTGCGGTAAGTTCCTAACGAAGAAAAAAGAGGCAAAGTACTAATGACTTTTAAGTTTCATACTTCGACTACGATGGGGCAAACAGTACTGCTGTCTCCGACACCTACAACAATCAAATCTCTTCGCTTTCGACCAACACCGGCGGGGTGTGCCAGTTCTACAAGTAGGTCACTGTTTCTCTACCTCCAGTATTCTTTTTTCCACCACTCCTGACCTATGCAAGGTACGTTGGATGTAACAACAAGGGAGACGATCCCGGGGTTACTCTTTCGTATCTGTACGATCTTGCTGTCGTTTCGGACGACCCAGACTACAGCGCAGATTACGAAAATTTCATTAGCTCGTGGCGGTGCTAAAATGACAACACTTGTAAGATACTATACTGATTCCTTTTCCCTGTCTAGATATGAAGGCTGCAATAACAAAGGAGATGATCGAGGGCTTACCTCCAGCTACAACTACAACTTTGCAGTTGCACTGGAAGAGGATCCTAGAACTGTGGAATATGAAAATCAGATCACCTCTTGGAGATGCTAAGCTGACAAAATGGCCAGTGGTAGTTGTGTTGGATGCAATGAAGACAGTGTGGGGCTCGTGTTCCATGAGTGCAGTCTTGTCAATATAGGGATACAAATATTAGTCCTTAAATCACCTGTCGGGAAGTCGTCGGAAGAACAAAATACACTTCTCTGTATACTCTCCAGCTACATTGTGACATTTCCTGTAAGCATTATTGACATCCTGTATGTTGAGTATATTGATTTCTTCCCTGGTTATAAGCACTTTCTTATATGTTGAATCGATACATGAAAACTACCTTGAAATAAGGTCTCTCACTCTTGGATTCATGGTGTCCGGCTGTGCCAAAGCAAGTACCACGAGAGGTCCCACTAACGTACCCCGACCGCTTTTTGTACTCCAGAACAACTTTCGGCATGGTACTTGAGTCGGTTTTTGGACAGCTGAAAAGACTGATGATTTTGAAATTTCCTATTACTGGAGCGTGAATGGCAATGGAAATGAAATGGTCGCCCAGGATACCTGGAATGTCAAAGTCTCCTCTGTGGACTTTCCCCACGCCCACTGGGAATGCTTGTCAAGTAGCTCCACCCTTAGAATTCCTCTCCTCTTGTTCACAGCTAGGAACAAGGATTGTGACCCAAAAAACGATGACCCCGGAATTTTTATTGGTGATGGAACCAACCTAGCTCAATTAACGGTTAAATGCTGGGTGAGTAAAAGAATTAGCTGGTCGTCGACCTTGTTCAGGCTGCGTCCTAGCGTAAGGAATGGCCCTAGGACTCGTTAAGAGCGAATATGCTCTTCCCCGACGAGGAATCAAAACACCAACTCAAGGAAAGATATGTAGTGTAACAATAGTAAGAATTGCAATCGGCCTCCTCCCTTTTTAAATCACATACATGAAGCTTCAAAAACGCTGACGGAAGCGGGCTGGGAAGTGATTGCGACAGGAAAAGGAGACATAAAGACGCCGTTTATGTGTGACAGTGTGCCAAGCTCTATATAGGATAAGGGCCTGTTTCTTCACAATATTAAGCCTTAATCTCTACATCGAAAAAACCCACTTTTCATGTCTAAAAGAGGAGATATTACTTAGCAATACAAGGCTATCTCTACATATAGGCCATCTTATATAGCCTTGTTATATTATCTCTTTTAAGTATAAAAAGCGAGATATAGAGATATAGAGTTTTAGAAAAAGCTTTATATTTCTTAACTATTTAAAACTAGAAGACATTTAAGTATAAGTAGATAATAAGAGGAAATATCTAGCTAGAATATCTAACTAGATAGTCTTATTAGTAGGCTATAAAAGTAGAAGTATTTCTAAATTAATTTAGATAAATTCTACTTACTTTTATATCTTTATTTATTATAATTATAGCGTCTATAATAAGAAGTACTTATATATCTAAACTATTTATAAAAGCTACTAAATCTACTTATAAAAGTAAAGATATAATTACTTTAATTTTAAAGCTATATCTATAAATTAATAATCTTATTTAAGACTAAATTTAAGACTAAATCGAGGTTAAAAGTACTACTAAACTACCTCTACTAAGTCTATAAGAAAGTACTCTAGAAAGCTCTTAATAAAGTACTTAAAATAAAGCTATTTCTACTTTATTAAAACTAATAAGCTTCTTTAATTAAGTTAGTTATCTACTATAGAAATAATATTATTCTAAACTCTTCTTAAGTAATAATACCTTAGAAAGTATACTAATTTAGAATTTAAGAAAGAGGTATAGTTAATTACTCTTAAAGAGATATAACTTATATATATTAGATCTACTAAAGATATAAAGGTTAATAAGCTTAAAGATAAGAAATATTTAAGATATATTATAGAAATTAGATATATCTAATTAATTAATTAAGATTTAGATAGAATAAGAAAAGCTAGATAATTATAGTAAGAGATAAAGTCTAGAAAGATATTATTAAGATATACTTTATCTTTTTAATCTAATAGAATTATATACTAACCTTAGTATCTTCTAGTAGATTTAGAAAGATTATAAATAGTATTATTATAACTCTCTTCTCTATCTTAATATTCTTAAAGAATTATATACTATATATTAGAGCTTATAGTAAATACTTTAAATTAAACTATAGAGGCTTCTATATATAAGAAGAATCGATTATTCTTTCTAATATAGAGTTCTTACTATATTATATATCTAGTCTATATATTCTAGAGAGTTCTACTAAGAGTATAAAAGAGAGTTTTAAGTAGGTCTCGTATACTCTATATTTTCTACTATATTCTATAGCCTAATCTAGTAATAGAATCTTACCGCTTTATATAAATTTACTAGCTCGAAGAGTCTTCTTTTCTTAATCTAATCTTTTTAAGATACTCTAGAATTATATTAATATATCTATTAATAAGATCTATTAAGATCTTATTCTTCTAGATATTAAGTAATATCTCTTTTAAATTAGATAGTATCTATTCTCTATATAGTTTTCTATTATATAGCCTCTATTTTAAGAACCTCTATATATTCTTAATTAGATTAAGATCTAGAGAGTAAGAAGACTATTTAATTAAGTAAATATAATATTCTAAGCGTATAGTATTATAAAGACTATAGTTCTACTTTATATTAGACTTCTTATATACTCTACTATTATTATTAATATAAAAGAAGTCTTCTAGTTACTTAAATATCTCTTTTATTAGCTCTCTAAGAATCTACTTAGTATATTTTTATTATATAAACCTCTTATCTTCTCCTTTATAAGAAATAAAATAGAGAGAAGACTTATAGTTCTATCTAATTATAGTCTAAGCTATAACTAACTTATATTCTAAATAAAAAGTAAACTAAATATAGTCTAGCCTTCTTCTCTCTCTCTCTAGGCTAGTAAGAGACGTTAGCGCCTTAGAATATCTATCTAAGTAATTATCTTATCTATATAAATACTCTTTCTCTAATAGCTAGCTAGTCTATTCTAGTTAGTAATTAAGAAGATCTATTATTTAAGCTAGTTTTTCTTTAATATAAATAGCTTATAATTAGAAGAGTAGTAATAGTAACTATAACGCTTAAATATAGTAAGAAGTATATTATTATAGTATTCTAAATTAAACTCTTTCTATATATCTTTTAAAGTATATACTCGCTAGTTATAGTAGCTAGTAAACTAATAGATAATTACTTATATCTTATAGTCTAAAATAATAGATTCTATACTAGATAGTTTTATAAGATAGTCTAGACGTTTAAGCTAATATTAAGCTATAGATTTAGAGACTTCTAAAACTTTAGCTATATATTATTAAGAATAGTCTATATTAATAAGAGTCTTATATTAGATATATCTTAGAGTATTATAGATCTAAGGTATTATATATATTATAGATATCTATAAATTTAGTAGAAATAGCTTTAAGATTATATAGAGTAGTAACGTTTTAATACGCTTCTATCGCTTTTACCGCCTTTATAGAGTATATAAGACCTACTTAAAACTCTCTTTTATACTCTTAAAGGTTCTATCGCGTCTATATATTAATAAGCGAGGTTATATAAATATATCGCTAGAGTACTCTAAGACTTACTCTATAGATATAACTCTTAATACTATATCTATTACTAATAGAAGTTGTACTCTCTTACTTTCTTAATCTACTATTATTAAAAATAAGACTATTTATAGTTCTCTATCTATACTAATTTATCTTATTTAAAAGTAGAGTTATAGTATTAAAGCTAGAGAGATTATCTTTTATTCTAGGTCTATTAAGAGAGTAAAAGATAATAATATTACTAGTATAGTAGAGCTTCTTTATAAGGTCTTTATAATAAGAGAATTAAAGATAGAGATTATAATTTAAGTACTTTAAAAGAAATACTAGAAGAGAATAAGTACTATAAATTAGTATAAGATATTAATCTTACTTTTAGAGAACTAAAAAGTATAATATATTTTATTACTTAGCGAGCTATATTACTTAGTAAGCTACTTTTCTAGACTCTCTAACTACTAAACTCTATAATACTACTAAATTAAGCTTAAAATAGTTAATTTAAATCGAAATCTAATAAACTAGATATATCTATAACCTCTAAGTAGATTCTTATATTATAGCTAGGTTTATAGTAGATACTATAGACTCGACTAGTCTTATAGCGCTACTTCGATAGACTCTTACTAATATCTTCGTCGCGTCTCTTTTCTTTAACTAAGCTTTTATTCTTTAAAAGCTACTCTATCTATAATCTAGTAAGAGGTCTAGAATTCTATAAACGAGTTCTTTTTACACGTCGCTGCTTTAAAAGGACCTTATTTACATCTTTAAGTATTATAATTCTATTAGTTATAAGTGTTAACTTATAGTTAATCGCGACTATAGCCTTTACTAGCTAGTTAATAGTAGTAATAATTCGAGTTAGCGAGCTTCTCTAGTACTTAGCTATCTAATCTTTAATTAGAGTAGACTAGAAAATAGCTTTAATTATATTCTTTAGTATCTAGAAGATCTAAGGAAGAGATAAACTAGAAGAGGTTTCTTAGAGAGAAGGCGTCTATAAATAAATATCTAGCTTTAATATTACTACTTAAAGGTTCTAAGATACTAAGCTAGACTCTCGAAAGCTACCTTTAATATTTTTTTCTATAAAAACTATAGTAAAGGCTACTTTAAATATAGAAAAGAACTCGTTCTTAGTAATATATATAATTCGAAGCTAGACTAGACGCGATATCTAGTTACTATATATCTGTTTTAACAGGCTAAATAAGCTAACGTTAAGAGGCTAAGTTAAGTATAAGGAATAAGAAGATAGATATAGTAGTATTATATCGTTTTTCTTATAGTATTTATTAAACTTAGTATTAATATAGCTCTTTTAACTATCTAATATAAGTATTCGATAATTACTAACTCGATATACTTAAGTTACTTAATTAAAGTATTTAAGCTATTTTAACTCTATATTATTATTCGTCTAACTGTTTTAAGTTATTTTAATAACCTAATCTACTAGTATAGTACTATTCTAGTACTAAGGCGCGAGATGAAATTAACCTTAAATATATAGAAAAGAAGATACTATATAGTTATCTACTATAACTATATAAATCGCTATAGTCTATTCTCGATTACTAGACTAAATAAGCTTTAGATTAGACTATTAATTAGAGTATATAATAACTATCTTTCCGTCGATTATATCTATTATAAAGCTAGTCTTATTAAAGTTATAGAAATTAGAGTCTTAGATTCTATACTTTATATATATATTTATAACTAATCGAAACTATATACTTAATATATCTAGATCTTCTAAGAGAGCTCTCTAGTAGTTATAGACGCGAGAAAGATATATAGAAAGCTCTAGTCGTCGTTAAATAAAGCGAGAGGTCTAGTACTTTCTAACGTGTTATCTACTTAACTTATCTATTAGAAGGTCGGCTATATCTTATATATCTACCTTCTAGAGAGGAAACTCTCTAGTATCTTAGTCGAGAATATATTAAATAATTACCTTCTCTTCTACTAGAGTTAGATTTAGCTATCTATACTAGATGTTTATCTATAAGATATAACTAGCTATTCTATACTATAATATTGATTAAGAAACGTTAAACTACTTTACTAGCTTATATTAGCTTAAATATAGATTTGTTTACTTTACTTTAATTATTTATATATAAATTATTTTAATATAAAGAATCGCGTCTAGTAGTTAGATAGTTAGTAGTAGAGAAAAATAGCTCGCTAAGTAATATAACTCGCTAAGTAATATAGCTCGCTAAGTAATAAAATATATTATATATTTTATACTTTATAAATAGACGATATATATAATCTTTATCTTAAGGTTAAAGATATTAAAGTAAGCGCTTAAATTAATAAGATAGAAGGTAGTATAGAAGAAGAAGATATAGTAGAAGAAGATTTACTAGTCTTTTTAGATATATATACTATAGTAGATAATAGAGAAATATAGTTATATTTCTTTAAAAACTTAAAAAAATTATCTATTTTTCTATTATATTAGTCTATCTAGTAAATAAATAAATAAAAAATTATTTATTTAATTTTAAAACTACTAAGAATATAGATATATAATATAATCTTCTTATATAGCTTATACTAAAACGCCTCTTTTCTTATTTATCTATCTATTATCTATCTTTATAATCTCTTCTACTATTATATTCTTACTAAAGAAGCTATCTTTCTTCTTTATTATTCTAATAAAATTATATAATATATATAATATAGTTTATTACTAAGCGAGCTATATTACTAAGCGAGCTACTTTCCTCTATTAAACCTCTTTAATATATAATTACTTAACTATAACACATTTAATTAACTAAACTACTTAGAATCTAACGAGTTATTTAGTTCTATAGACTCTTAACAAGTTTATATATTATGACTAGTCTTTCTACAAGTGCTACATCGTCGCCTAGAGAGCTACTTCTTCTTTTACCTACTCCCTTTAACGCGCTTATCGCGTCAAGCCTACTCCTCTGCCTTCTTTTAAGCTAATACATCCTGCGCATCCTCTATAATAAGTGTACCCCCTTGACAGATCTAAGTCTTTTTAGCTCTCTAACGTTTACTAAGAGCTTCATTTGCCTAGCGAAGGGTTCGGACTTCAGCTAATAGTAAAGTCATCTTATAAGCTAATATCTCTATACTCTTAGCTAATACAGCTACTGTCTTAAAAATCGGTGTTAGCGAGCTTCCTTAATAGAGTGTAATACGATTTTTAACTAGTGTAGTCTACGAGAGAGCTTTAGTTAGGTTATAAGGAGTCTAAGAGACCTATAGGTTAGCATTTATAGAGAGAAGGTGTTAGAGTCTATAACCTAATATCAAGCTTAGAAATAACTACTAAAACTATATACTAATTTACTTAGGATCTTTATATAAGGCCCTTTAAAAGTTATAAACGCGATTAAAACATGTCTTTAATTATAGTTAATATTATATAAATCAATATATCTAGAGCTTTCTAATATATCTCTCTCCTCGCGATTTAAGTATATAATTCGCTATATCTTTAACACTAGCAAGCTAGGGCGCAAATCCTCGTATATCTAAGTCTAGTATATATCGAATAATTACTTCCTCTTCTATCTTAGTCAGCTTATAACAATTAGTAGTAGTTTTGTCGCGAGAGGTTCAGCTAGCTATTTAATAAGTAAGAGTCGTTCTAGGTATATTATAGAGGTTAGTAGCTTTTCGAATACTTATTTTTTAGAATGATTAAACTACTTCTATAGCTAGGATAATCTAGGCTTCGCTAGTATAAATCTATATGATTTGTTATAGAGAAATCGCGTGTCTTAGATAGTAGGTATAGAAGTAGAGAAAAGTAGCCCGCTTAGTAATATAGCTCGCTCGGTAATAAACTACGTTATATCTAAAATAAGATATATTTAGATATCTACTAAGTACTCTAATACTATAATAAGACTCTTAAATCTTCTTTTATAATACTAAAGATTTACTTAATTATATTATATAAGAAGATATATTATAGATAAAAGAGCTCTTTTATATTTAAGAGTCTCTAATTAGTCTACTTTAACTTCTTTAGATAGTATTATATATCTCGATATAGTACTATTATAAAATTAGTTTTTTTATATCTTATATCTTCTAACTAATACTTTTCTTTTAAAGTATTAAATTCTAAAAGTTAAGTATCTACTAGTACTCTACTATTATATACTAACTCTTTCTATCTAGATAATATATATATAAATAGTATATTAAAGTTATATACTACTAAAATATTCTAAGAGAGACTATCTTTCTAGTTCTAATATCGAGAGTATTCTAAGGCTAGTATATATATATATATACTATCGAGAGCTTCTAGATAATTCTTAAAGTAGAGAAAGAAGTAATAATCGTTTTAAATTTAAGTAGATAATAAAGTATTCGCGATAGATAATTTAACTAATTTTTAGTATAGAATAAGAAGACTATCGAGTATCTTATAGAAAGCTCTATAAATATATTAGTAAGTATATTCTTATTTATTTAATTTAAATTTAAACTATCTACTAATACTCGAGCTAGTATAAAAGAACCTTTTCTAGATATCTCTATTCGACTACTCTTATTAGAGCGTATAGTAAATACTTATAAATTAAACTATAGTAGCTTCTATATATAAAAACGAAAGCTAAAGAGAGAAGTATATAAGAAAGTAAGATAGATATTCTTATAAGAACGTCTATTCTAAAGCTAAGTAATATATAAAAATTAAGTAAATAACTAAGTATATAACTAAGTATATAACTAAGTATATATATAAAAGTTATATATATATATAAAAGCTATAGTTAGAGTATAACCTCTAATATTACTCTCTCTTTAAGAATCTCTCTTAGAGGTTATTATTATCTTCTAAGTTACTTAAAACTTAGTTAATCTCTCTTATATAGTTCGCTAAGCTCTTACTAATATAGACTCTATTAGACTTTTAAGATCTAGTCTCTAAAACTATTCTAATTATATTTACTCTTATACTAGCTAGTAGTAAGTATTCGTAGTCTTTTATTCTATAGCCTTTATTACTATAATAAAGATATAACTCTTAAGTCTTATATATATCGAGAATATTACTAGAGACTTATTTCGCTTATACTTTACTACCTTTAGCTTCTAGAGCTACGATTTAAACTTCTAGAGTAGTCTTTTATTCTATAGCTATACTCTTACTACTACTAGATAAAATTCTATTATCTATAGACTACTATATTATAAATCATATACTAATATATAATAAGTTAAGACTAGATAGCGTTCTAATAGATTAAAATACTATTTATATATAAACTCTTAGAAAGATATTAGTATAGTAATAAGCTAGTAATATAAGATCTTATTATATTAGTATAGATTATATAATAGAGTTCTTATATAATAGAGTTCTTAGAGGCTATTAGAGTTCTTAATATTTAGAACTCTCTTTAAGCGAGAGCCTCTAATAGAGTTATTTCTCTTAAGCGAGAGACTCTAATAGAGAACAAAGGTTCTATTTAAGACTAGTACGTCTACTATTAGATAGAAGCTTTATATTTAACTTAATATTATATTATTATTACTACCTTAATAGCTTATAGTTAAGTAATAAGTTTACCTCTAAGTAAATATCTAAGTCTATAAATAAACCTCTTTATAAGTAATAAAATCTAGCGATACTTAGTTACCTTAGTTAGTTAGTTTAAGAATTATCATGCTTTAAGTATCTAAGCTTAGAAGTTCGAATTGTAATATCTCTAAAGACTACTCTTATTACTAGCTCTAGAGCTAGTATCTTCGGCGCTCTAATCTAGAGTACACTTACTACGTTCTAGAAAATAACTACTCTAGACGACGACGATAATAAGAGTATACTAGATACACTAGAGCTATATAGAGTTAAAGCTCTAGAAATAATATAAGTTAAGCTACTCGACATCTACTATAGTAAACGATAAGAATTAGAATTATTTCTACTTTAAATAGAAATCTATTTTAACTTTAATAAAGATAAGTTTAATAGCGATAGTATAGTATCGTCTATCTTCGCTATCTTCTACCTTCGAGAGACTACTCTTAAATAAGTATAATTATATCTAGAGGAATTTTTCGTATATAAAGCCTTAGTAGAAAGTATAGCTAATATCTAATTAATGTCTAGATCTTAGAACGGATTTAAAATCGCTATATAACGAATATTTAGTAATATTAATACTATTAAGACTATAGTATAAAAGCTACTTAACTTATACTAAACTAGATTAGTAATTAATTATATAAATAAATTCTAATAATATAGAAATAAGATAGAGTAGGATTCTCTCGCTCTTATAAAACTCTTCTATAGAGGACTTAATATTAAACTATATAAAGAAATAGTATAATAAAATCTCGATTATAAAGATATCGCTACTATAATTAAAGGAGTAATCTATTTAGATAACTGTCTATAGGAATTTAAGAAAACTAATCTCTATCTAGAATTTAAGAAGTATAACAAGTAGAATCGACTAGATCGCTAAGACGATTAATAAGTAAACGCTACCTAGAAGAAGACTTCTAGAAAGCTAGAGCTCTTCTAGAAAGAACGAAACCGACAACGCGAGTAGAACCTCTACTTCTTATATAGTCTATCTAGCTATAGAGTAAGTAACTATCGTAAGAAGGCTAATTCTTCGAGAAGATATTAAGCGAATACTATAACTAGAAAGGAAATATAAGAGCTAATATATATTAAGTACTACCGTTTAGCGAGAAATAGTATATAGCCTAGTACTTAATATATATTAGCTCTTATAGCGCTACTTAAGAGATTTAAACTATCTAATAAAGAGCGAGAAGCTCGCGGATATAGAATATAGATAGAAGATAAGGATAACTCTATCCTTAAGTAATACTATAATAGACGATCTAAGTCTAAACACGATATATCTCTATAATAAGATATAGAAATAGTAGAGTCTTTATTAGAATTATTGTTAGAGTTATTAGACTCGTTCGACGTAGAATATAACTAGGACGATAAGTCTTATTTAGAAGAAATATAAGCTTTTATAGAATGTTTCGAATATAGTAACTAATAGATAGACCTTAATAGAAATAAGTTAGACTTTTAGGCCTCTTACGCTACTAGAGAGTAGAACCTAGAAGTACTAGAACGATTTTAAGTTTAAAGTAATCTTCTAATAAGTATTATCTTTAGAAATCTCGAAAGTAACCTAGATACTATAGAAGAAAAACTAAACGTATAATATCTTAAAGATATCTTTAAGATATTAATTATATTATAGAGAGAAAGAGACTAACCTTTTAATTAACTATAAGTAGAGGAATATTAAACTCTAGAAGATATATTAGAAGATATAATTATATAGAAACGTTACTATCTAAGACTAATATTAGTATAGGAATCTAAGAGATAGTTTACTAGCGATAAACCTAACTATACTATATCTATAGAATAGTAAATAGTTTATATAGTATCTAAAAGTAATTTAGACTAGGTAACGCTCTACTCTTAGAGGAATAATCCTTAAGTAGAGGAAACTAACTAGAGAAACTATAGTTTCAAGGTCTAGTTTATTAGACCTAAAATCTACGCTACCTTAGAAGATAGATAGTTAATAGTAACTATAAAGATTAGAGGAAAAGAACTCTAGGTTATAATTAACTTAGAAGTAATAGATAACTTTCTCTCTCTATTAGCGCTTAAGAAGCTAAATGTCTCTATTAAGAAGATAGAACTATACTATCTAGATATAGTTAATAGAATAGATATAGTATATTAAAATAAAGTTATTAATTAGTAAATAATTCTAATAAAAATTACTATTAAAGAATACTACTTAGATATATAATTTAATATTATTAAGATTAGAAGATAGAATATAATACTTAGTATACTATAGATTAGAGAATATAATTCTAATATTAACTAGAAGGCTTAGATAATAACCTTTAGCTAATATAACTATAAAGAATTATAGCTATAACTATATAGCTAGAATAAGGTTAGCGCTATCTCTTCTAAGGCGCTAGAGTACCTTACTAAGAGTTCTCTATAGATTAGTAAGAAAGCTAATAATAAAATATCTATATAGTATAGAGAACTTATAAGCTCTACTAGAATATCGTTTATAGAATTATAAGATTAAATTAAAAGAGAGTTATAATCTTAAGAAATAGAAAATATAGCCTTATAGTTAGAATAAGCTATAATACTTTAAAAGCTATATTATTAAAGGTTTAAAGAAAAGTTATATTAAAGATCTAAATTAACTATTCTATTAAATATACTAGTTATTAGTAAAAAGAATAACCTAATAGATTAAGTCTACATCGACTATTAAGATATAAATAATATAATAATTAAGAATACTTACTTACTACTAGAAGAATAATATCTACTAGATAGAATTAGCTCTACTAAGATATTTATAAAACTTAATTAATAGAACGCTTATATCTTAATTAGAATTAAAGTAGATAATAAGTAGAAAACTACTTTTAGATTACTCTTAAGACTCTATAAGTATATAGTAATACTATTTAGATTAGCTACTATACTAGTAACCTACTAGAGATAGAATAATAATATTCTAGAAGGTCTTCTAGAGGTAATAGTTATCTACTATCTAGATAATATTCTAATCTACTTAGATAAAGTAGAGAAATATAAGAGTTATATATATAAAGTTATAAAAAGACTTACTATAGTAAACTCTTAACTAAAATTATTAAAGTATAAGTTTAGTATAACTTATATAAAGTTTCTAGAATAAATAATCTCTCTAGAAAGAATAGAGATTAATCTAGATAAAATAAGAGATATTATTAACTAGAAATTACTAAAAAACATTAAGATATTTAACATTTCTAGAGATTTACTAACTTCTACTATTAGTTTATAGTAGACTATACTAGAATATCTAAACTAATAATAAACCTTATATATAAGAGAGTATCTTTTATATAGAATAAGATTATAGAGATAGTCTTTTAGATAATAAAGAAACACTTTACTAAGAAACTAATCCTATATAGCTACGATCTAGAGAAACTAAGTACTATAGAAATAGACTTATTAGATATAGCTATAGATACTATATATCTATAACTAGACGAAAATAGAAAATTAATATCTATAGCCTACTACTTAAGAACATTAGACCTAGTATAGTAGAACTATACTATATTTAAGAAGGAACTACTTACTATAGTCTTTACTTTAGAGTATTAGAAAATCTACCTCTAAGGAATAAAGTATTAGATAATAGTTCTTACTAATCACGC